>CM026085.1:30927887-30960387 GCA_014839685.1 Anableps anableps | reverse complement strand
AAGTTCGGAGCTAACGCCATCCTGGGCGTGTCGCTGGCTGTCTGTAAGGCCGGAGCAGCAGAGAAGGGAGTTCCTCTCTACCGCCACATCGCCGACCTCGCCGGACACAAGGATGTCATCCTTCCTGTTCCTGTGAGTGGGAGGGGCTTATCTGGGGGGCGGAGTTTGTTGGAAGGGAGTGGTTTAATATGGGTGGGAGGGGCTTTGACTGCATTCATGATGTTTAGCTAGGAACCTCTGGTCCAATCTGGGTGGAGTCTACCATAAAGTCCTGCTTTATTGGACAGTAGGAACTGTATGTCCTCCTGTTGGTGGTTCTCACCTGCTTCTCACCTGGTTCTCCATGTCCTCCTCAGGCTTTTAACGTGATCAACGGAGGAAGCCACGCTGGGAACAAGCTGGCCATGCAGGAGTTCATGATTCTACCTGTAGGAGCCTCAAACTTCCATGAGGCCATGAGGATTGGAGCTGAGGTACCAAGATCTTCAGCCTACAACACTCCTGGGGTGTTACCACATTCTCCAGTGATGTTTGTCTCCTTGTGTGAGCTCAGGTCTACCACAACCTGAAGAACGTCATCAAGGCCAAATACGGCAAAGATGCCACCAACGTAGGAGATGAGGGAGGCTTCGCCCCCAACATCCTGGAGAACAATGAGGGTGAGGCTCCAGCTGTCTGGTTCTGAAGGTATTTTGGATTAACTGTGGTTCTACCAGAGCTTCTGATTGGTTGTGTTTCTGCAGCTCTGGAACTGCTGAAGACAGCCATTGAGAAGGCTGGATACCCTGATAAGATCATCATCGGCATGGATGTGGCTGCCTCTGAGTTCTTCCGCAACGGCAAGTACGACCTGGACTTCAAGTCTCCCGACGACCCGTCCAGACACATCAGTGGAGAGCAGCTGGGAGACCTGTACCGCAGCTTCATCAAGGGCTACCCAGGTAAGCACACACCCAGAACACCTGGAGTCCACTTGGACACAGCAACCACAGGAAACAGGGCAAAGATGGTTGGAAATCCTGAACTGGAGTCACAGCGACCGCCGGATCAACCTGTTGAGTTAATCGTTTAAAAGTCTGAATGAGGTTCATAGTTTATCTGAGTTAGAAACACAGCTGGACTCAACGGTTCTCCAGTAGGTTCCTACAGTCTCTGGTAGATCTCTACCGTGTCTGTGGACCTCCGTCAGAACCAGTGCAGCTGTAACTGTCACCTAAGGAAGTTGTCTCTAAATGAACCATCCTAAATCTCTATATCTGGAAACCATAGGAGTGTTGTTGCATTGGTACACCTGTAGGGGGCAGCATAACCTTCCTTGTATTAACGTCCTGCTCTCTGTGTCGGACTCCAGTCCAGTCCATCGAGGATCCGTTTGACCAGGATGACTGGGAACACTGGGCTAAATTCACCGCCTCCACGGACATCCAGGTGAGACGAAGGTCGACAGGTGTTTACAATAAGCAACATGGTTGCCCTGACTCACCTGTGGGTCTGTCTCCACCAATCAGATCGTAGGAGATGATCTGACGGTGACCAATCCCAAGAGGATTCAGCAGGCGGTGGAGAAGAAGGCCTGCAACTGTCTTTTGCTCAAAGTCAACCAGATCGGCTCCGTCACTGAGTCCATCCAGGCGTAAGACACCTGTCCATCTGAACACCTGTCTGTCTCTGTCCACCTGTGCCTTTCAGACTGTGTCTGTCTTTCTCTGAGCCTGTCTCTGTGTCTCAATACCTATGTCCACCTGACTCTGTCCCTGTCTGTCCCTGACCCTGTCTCTCTGTGTCTCAGGTGTAAACTGGCTCAGAGCAGTGGTTGGGGTGTGATGGTCAGCCATCGTTCTGGAGAGACTGAGGACACCTTCATCTCTGACCTGGTGGTTGGACTCTGCACTGGACAGGTAGGGTTGGGGGTTGGGCCTCCGATAGCTATCTTTACCGGGTCAGAACTAACAGAACCACGTCCTCACCTGTCTCCTACTGGTTGGTTTCACTAATGATGCTCCCTCTGTGTTTCAGATTAAGACTGGCGCCCCCTGCAGGTCAGAGCGTCTGGCCAAATACAACCAGCTGATGAGGTGAGCACTTCTTGGTTCCTACAAAATAAAAGTGTTTGTATTTCAGAATAACCAACCCTCTTCTTCCCGTAGGATCGAGGAGGAACTCGGAGACAAGGCCAAGTTCGCTGGGAAGGACTTCCGCCACCCAAAGATCAACTGAGACTCTGCCCTGCCTTACCTGCTCGCTGTCACCGTGCCAGCTGACTGACACCTGAGGATCCCTGAACCCCTCCCCCTTGCAGTGGGACGGCCAGTGGGGTTTTAGGCCCGCCTCCCAGTTGTTATTCCATAAAGAATGTTTTCTATAAAAACTCGAAGAGATTAAACAGAAACACATAAAATCAGTTTTTCCGAGTCTTTTCTCAGTTATTGCTGCTTGTTGTCCTTGACCAAACCTGCTCCCTGCAGGGTGGCAGCAGAACATCAGAACATCCCGATCAGCTTCTGATTTCAGCCTGAAAGTGAATCTCAAACTCAGTCGGAGTCTGCTATTCATGTCCACACACACACACACACACACACACACACACACACACACACACACACACACAGAGCGGTGTGACGTCAATGCTGATTGGCTGAGGAGTTTGTGCTGCATGCAGCATGTTGCCTGGCGATGACCAGCAGCCGTGTCGAGCCTCTTACTGAAACTGGGACGCCCAGAACCCACCCAAGATAAAGACCTGAGTGATGAACCTCACAGGGACATGAGGAAGGAGGAGGAAGAGTGTGTCGTCATCATCATCACAGAGTTGGATCTCCTCCAGAACCATTAATGCATTAATGGTCCCTGGACCTTCTCCAAACTCCTCATAGACCCTCAGGAGATTCCAGGCTAAACCTCTCGACCTGTGAGGTTTAATTGGACCTGTGAGGACAATGAGAACCCCTGAGGGTTGTCCTTAGAGAGAAGGCATGGTTCTGGGTCAACACCTTCTCCAGGAAGCCAGGAACCTTCAGAGAGCCAGGAAGAACCTGCAGAGGTTCTTCCTGGTTCGTTGTTGTTGCTGTCAAGGCCTGTAGCCTCCTCTGCTCAGGAGATTGGTGAACTCTTGCCCTCTGTGTGTGTGTCTTTGCTGGGGGTATTTTATGTGGACCTGATGACGTCAGAGGGGTTTAGTCTGACGGGGACAAAGACGACGGGGGGTCATTAAACACACCCGTCCTTCAGACCATGTGGGACTTGCAGCCCCGCCCCCTCCACAGGAAATAGTTTCTAACAGCAACATGGTCTCCGTGGCGACAGTTTAGGAAGAGGTCAGGGGTCACGGAGCGGCAGAGAGGAGCAGTGTCATGTGTTTGGGTTTACAGGGAGAGTTCGGAGATGTGATTGGCTGAGAAGATGAGGAAGGAGATGGAGACGATTCTTTATCCTGGACCAGCTCAGGAACCTCCTGACTGGACACCTGAAGATGGAGGAACATCTTGGAGGTCTGATGGAGCCTTTCAGAGATCCTTCAAGCCTTCAAGGTGGGACCTGAGAAGGCTTAGCTCTTCGAGTATCAGGAGGAAAGTAGAACGTATTCAGCAGATCCAGGAATCTGATGTCTTCATGGAGGAACCTGGAGCTGTTCTCCGTCTCTGGGAACTGAAGTCTTGTTGCTGAGGAGTTTCTGATGGACTGAGGTCTTTACAGCTGCACCTTCTGATGGAACATCTCCGTTTTCTTCTTCAGCTCTGACCAAAACATCCCTGCTGAAAGTCCTCAGAGGTCTCCAGGACTTTCAGCAGGGTCCTAACCTGCCTCCATGAAGTCGTCCGTCCTGAGGACACGACGTCTCAGATGTTATTTCTTCTTCCTGGTCCACCAGAACCAGGACGTCTCTCTATGTGGAGGTCAGGCCTATGAAGTCCTCCGTCTGAAGGACATGTTGACGTCTCAGATGTTATTTCTTCTTCCTGGTCCACCAGAACCAGGACGTCTCTCTATGTGGAGGTCAGGTCCATGAAGATCCTCTCCTCCAGCACCAAGGAGCTCCTGTTTGGTTCAGTTCTTGAGACGTCCTGGAGGACAGAGGTTGGTCCCTCAGAGTGGAGACATGGTCTCATTACCTCCAGCCTTGTTTTCCCAGCGAAGAGGCCGTCCCACAGCACCGTACTGCCTCTACCTAAAGCTGTTTAACAGTAGCAGAGAGGCGTCTACGTGCCTCTACCCAGGAGGAACACCTTTCCACCTGAAGCCAACCTGAGCTTCGGTTCTGGTCCATAGACCCGGTCCGGCCCAGACGGTTCTGGACCGTTTTAAACCTCGTCTGAACATCTTCTGCCCTCCGGGTCTCTGTCTCCGGGCTCTCACGTGTTGGACACCCATCGCTGACCGCGTGTGTGTGAGCCAGCGTTGCCGGGGCGACGGCATGAAGACCTAGGTGACCCAAAGAATGTGTGACATCACGGCGCCGAGTCGTATAAAGCAGGACTCCGAGGTTGTTCTGCAGACCCGTCCGGGCTCGGCTCAGCACCGACCAGAACCCAGACTTCACGTCTTCATCATCGTTCTTACTGGACCCGACGACCCCAGAACCTTCTGAGCATTCGCTGGACTGTCTGTGTGTGGAGGTAAGTTCTGCTGATTTATCCTGTTCAGGCTGAAGTTCTGCTGAGGAGCCAGAGACTGAACGGGTCCAAACTCTTCCAGTGATGAGACGAGGGATCAGAGACATGTTGTTTTATTAAAGCTATTTAAGAAAACTGCTACTAATAAATTATTGGGTTTAATTTCGTTGAACTTTATGAGAAAAAATGTGACTAAAGATGAAATTAAAATAATTTTAACTGTTATAGTCGAAATAATGAAGACAAAATGTGATGCAATTAAATAAAGTTTTGCAATTTAATAGTAATTAATTAAAAAGGAATAATTATTAATATTTAAAACAACAAATGAATCATTTAATTATAATAAATAATTTTAACTGTTTAATTTGTAATAATGAGAACAAAAATTGATGTAATTAAATAAACATTTGTGAGTTAATAATAATAAATAATATTAGTAATCAATAACATAATAACAAAATAAAAACCATAAAAAGAATAAACTATAAATAATTTAATCATAATAAATAACTTTAACAGTTAAATTTGTAATAATGAGGAAGAAAAGTTGTGTAATAAAGTAATTTTTTGTGTTTTTTTGACTCTTAATATTTTTCATCAGTAAAGCTAAATGTTTTCTGGAATTAAGATAAAAGTATTGGTTCAGATTAGTTTTAGCTCATTAAAGAGTGTGTCACTGGACGTCATCTGGTCCACATAAACTGATTCATTAAAATCGATAACTCAGGTCAGGGGTGCCGCAGTGCCGCTGAGCAGGGCAGAGGAGGCCCACAGGATGCAGACGAGCATCACTTCCTGTTTAAACTCTGATGAGGTTTTCTGGGTGTTTCCTCTGCTTCGACGAGCAGAGGCCACGATGCTGCTGTCCCCCCTGGCTGTCCATCGGGAGGACAGCTCGTCCTCTGGGTGGGGACCCATCAGACAGAAAATATTAATGCTGAACTCCAGAACCGGGTTCTTTATCCTGGATCTTTTTCTTGTCTCTCTTTAACCCTGATCTCTGAGTATTTCTAACATATCTGAATGATTAAAGACTTTCTCTCAGCCGATGTTTCCACATGGGACCCATAAGGGAAGGACATCAGCTGAATAATGGGGCCCTTTAGTCCCGTCTGAGGAATATCACACAGAGCATCACATGCGTATTCAGATCAGTAATAAATGTCTCTAGATGTTCATTTATGATCCAGTAATAAACTCACCTGGTGCTTTTTTTCTCCTCAGGTTTTAATTTGTTTTCGTCTCCTCCAAATAAAGATGGCCGCCTCTTCTTTTGCTCCGGTGGTCCTCCTTCTCCTGCTCTTGGTTTCCGTGGAAACGAGGCCTTCACCTCAGAGCGATGACAAACAGGTCTGTCCTTCATCCGTCACACTCATGTCCCTCCTCTTCATCACTCTCCTCCCTCCGTCTCTGTGTGTCTGGATCTCACAGCTGATTGGTCAGCCCTGGTCATGTGACTGACCGAGCGGTTCACCATTAATGGTCATTAACCAGTAATGTTACCTGCTTGACTCTACAGGTGTTGCTGTCTCTCTTCGGGTCTCACCTCACCGCCCTCATAGAGGCCACGCCCCCCTCTGGTGACGTCACAGAGGGGTCTGCCGCCCCGCCAACGTCCCCGTCTCCGCTCGCAGAGAATCACCATGGTAACGCCAGTGGCTCGGCCGGCAGACAGGAAGCGGTCCCTCGGGTCTTCCTGGACTTCCTGCGGCGGCAGGCGAAGACGAGGAGGCGGAGCCACAAGTCCATGGTGGGAGGAAGAGGATGCTTCGGGATGAAGCTGGACCGCATCGGCTCCATCAGCGGGCTGGGCTGCTAGGGACGGTTACCGTGGTAACGGTGCCGAGCCCGAGGCTCCTGTTGCTGCTTTATCATTCGATCTACAGATGACCCTGCATGACCTCTGCCCTCCAGGCGGAGACTTCATGTTGGACTTTACTAACCAGAGCCCGGCCGAGCTTGGGACCCAGACGATGCTAACGTGACCTCTGACCCGCCGGCTGGACTGCAGCCAGCAGAACCGTGTGTGCTCGCGCTGACGACGCTGCGGCCGCATCGAACCGAACCAGATCTGAGCTCTTCTCCGCTCCGGCTGCTTTACTTCCTGCCTGATGTCTTTAGATGTTGCTGCATAACGTCCTTTCCTCATGATGCCGTCTAGTTTATGAAGTGACACCAGTTCCTCCTGCAGCAAAGCAGCCCCACAGCATGATGCTGCCACCACCATACTTCACAGTTAAGTGGTCCAAGCGTCCCCGGTTTTCCTCCGAATGGATCGATGCTTGCTATGTCCAAACAGCTCCACTTTAGTCTCATCAGACCACAGGACATGTGTCCAGAAATGAAGGTCTTTCTCTCTGTGGACATTTGGTTTAAGAGTCATGGCTTCTTCCTCTCTGAGCGGCCTTTCAGCCCATGTTGGAACCCTCAACTCATTCAGCAGAAAGGCCACCAAATGCGGAGGAAATGAGTGTGAACTAATGAATTCACAGAAAGTAGAATCTGATCTAGAAATGATCCCTGGTATAAAGTTGTTCATCCAGACTGGATCAGTGTAGTCTGGTTTAAGCTCACAGAAACTCAGGCTGAGTCTTTCTGTGCATGTAAACATCTGCTGTGTTTATGCATTTACAATCTAACTGATGTCTTTAATAAAACAGGTTTTTCTAAGATGAATGTGACGCATTAATAGTCATTATCAGTGAAGCTAGAAGACAGAACCAGAGAAATACAACTAGATTTATTCCCTTAATCTCAGTATTCACACCTTCAATTAATATCCCACTGTGCTGATGTAATTATGACCGAAATCACTAAATAACTCCTTATTAATCACTGATACATTTTAAAAACATCATGTGTGCCGTCCATCTGGATGAACTGGACCAGGTCGCTACCACCAGTACCACAGGCTGAATAAAACTAAACCTACAGGAGGATCAGAACCTAACATCAGAACCCAGTTTAAGGCCTGAACAGAACCAGATCCAGTTCCTCTTCTTCCTGGGTCAGGATCAGTCGGCGGGCGTCGCCTCAACAGCTGCTCCGTCGCCTTAGAAAAACTGATTCTACTGATGTTTTCTGGACCTTTAGTTCAAGACAGAAAGGTTCTGATCCAACTCCAGACGTCTGGTTCCAGGCGACCAGAATCAGATAATCAGACCAACATCTAAACCACGACGTCTTCATGGTTCTGGACGACACATCTGGTCCCAGTTTGTCCTCATCTGAAGAATCGAAGATTATTCCAGTTCAGTTTAGACTCTGGTGAAGGTCTATGTGTGTCCAGATGTGTCCAGATGTTTGACCAAGCCTTCGATGTTTCCTGGGTTTCTCCATCTGGGGGCCATAAATGAAGGCGTGATGACGGACAGAGCCAGCTTTATGCAGGGCTCCCAGGTGATTAAAGGCTGAGGCGTGACCCTGCTCCAAATAGTTCACATTTAGTTCCTGAGTTGACTGAATTAGGTCCACCTGGGTTGACAATAATTTTTTTAATTTAAAGTCTAAGTTTTAAAATAAATTATTTCATCATGACTGAATGTTTAATGTTTTAGTCTTGATGTTTTCCTACTTACAGAAACCGTTCATTTCATCCCTGTAGCCCGAATGAACGCAGATTCTCTCCTGCCACCAGGGGGCAGCAGAGACGCTACAGCGCTCTGTCCCCTGTCACGTGACGGGGTCAGTTCCTCGGAGTTCAGTTAGCAGCAGCTAGCACCGTTTCCTCGGAGGTTACCTGCGGAGCGGAACCAAACCCGAGCCGACCCGAGACGCTGCTTCTCCGGGACGTTCACCCCTCTAACCCCACAGCCTCCAGCCTCCGCCGCTGCTCTCTCTGACCCGGTTCCGACCCGCTCCTGACCCGCTCCTCTCCGGCTCCGGTAGTTACGGTGGGAACATGTCTGCGGTTCAGCGGATGAAGGTGGCCAACGAGCGGCACAGCAAGACGATCACACAGCGGGGACACGTCCAGAAAACCTCGGTGGGTTCCGAGATGGAGTAATAAATGTTTTTGTATTGGATCTAGCTGTAAATGGAGAGGAAACATGTCCATATATGGTGTGTGGCTCTTCTCTGTCAGCGAGCGGGGTTACATCAGGAAGTGACCAGACTCTTTTCACAAACTTTAGGATTTAAGGTGATTTTCTTCTTTGATTCGAGCCACAAACTGTAAAAACCGGATTTAAACTAATTGTCTGAGTGTATCAGATCTCGTGTTCGGTTCGGCTTTCAGTTCGGGGTTCGGCTCTGTGTCTGTTGGAGCTAATTTAAGTGTTAAAGAACCGCTCCAGGTTGTAAACAGTCCCTGTGGAGTGCCCCCCCTCTGATGGCTTCCCAGGAAGTTTGCTGATCTTCCAGCTTTTCTCCTGTAGGAGCTGGTGGTCAGATAGATCAGCTGTTGTTCTGGTTCCAGTGAGCCCACAGGACCACCCCGCCTCCTCCATGTGGATGTTCCTCCTGTCGCTGTCAGTGTCTGGGCTGATTAACCAGGCAGTCATGGTCCAGTTTGAAGCTCTGGTCCCGCTAATACAAGCGAACACGTCTCTACAGTCGGAGTAGTTTGGACCAGGACATAAATATTAATAATATTATTGCTCTGCCTTGTGAGAAGGTTGATTCCATCAGCTGGTTTGTGTTTCTGGACGTCAGGAAGTGGAACATTAAAGCACAGCGTTGATTCGAGCTGCAGGAAAACATGATATTAGTGAATATTGGTAACCAAGGACCGCTGATGAATACACAGTTGCTTCTGCTTTAACATTAAAAGCATCACTTGTAGCCTGTTAATGACCTCAGCACCTCTTCGGGTAGCAGAGTAACACGCTGTTCCGTGCTGTTTGCACGCTGCACGGCTGTTGACATGTGCAGCTCTAGTGCTGTTGTGTACCTATAAGCTCTCCTTCCTCATAGTCACCATTATCACAACAGATCACATCAGCCTTCCAGCCGTGGCTCCCAGGAAGTCCTGCACGCCAGGTTGGGCACCTTTTCAATTTGAACGATTCCAGTTCCTTGTTTTGATCCAGTTTCCTAGTGATTCTATGTTGAATCGAGTCTCAAAAGTCAACATGGTTTGACTGAGCTGGCGATAATCAGCTGTTTCTGGGTAAAATATTCCCAACTTCTCTAGTAATCTTAATTCTGGGAGCTTTTTACCTTTTATGAACTTTGCTGTGATTTTTCCCACAGGGCTACTTCCATCTACATAAATATCACACATAAATACTTTAATATAAATGTTATGAATCTCTTTTCACAGGGATTCACTTTCACAAGAGAGAGTTATATTTGAAAAGCTGATGAAAACACAATTACACCAGGAGTCGCGTTAACCGAATAATTTCTGTCTTTGACGGGGTTTTTAAGCAATTATGGAAAAATCTGAAGGCCGTCCATCATTTTGACCGATAACACACCTGACCACTCAGAGGTTTTAAACTTTACCCTCAGAGACCATCATGGGGCTAATTAAACCAATTATTAAAAGACAAGATTCCCATCTTCCCACTTCAGCTTGTTGAATATTAGTTAAACCGAATGAAAATGAAATGCAGTGAAATACGTCATGATTGTCATTTAGAGACTGACGGGTGAAGATAGATTATGACGGCCCCATCAGTCTAAATGAAGGACAAGAACGTCCAGCAGGACCTCTGATCTACACACATCAATGTCTGATGCTGCAGGTTACTGAGCTCCCACTGATGGGAGGACCTGGAGCAGAAAATCAAACAAAAACAACAAAACCCAGTCCAGGCTAGCATCAGTCCAGGTTAGCATCAGTCCAGGCTAGCGTCAGTCCAGGCTAGCATCAGTCCAGGTTAGCATCAGTCCAGGCTAGCGTCAGTCCAGGCTAGCATCATGTCAGGTTAGTATTGGTCCAGGCTAGCATCAGGTCAGGCTAGCATCAGTCCAGGTTAGCATCAGTCCAGGCTAGCGTCAGTCCAGGCTAGCGTCAGTCCAGGCTAGCATCAGTCCAGGCTAGCATCAGTCCAGGCTAACATCAGTCCAGGCTAGCATCAGTCCAGGTTAGCATCAGTCCAGGCTAGCATCATGTCAGGTTAGTATTGGTCCAGGCTAGCATCATGTCAGGTTAGCATCATGTCCAGGTTAGCATCAGTCCAGGCTAGCGTCAGTCCAGGCTACCGTCAGGTCAGGCTAGCATCAGTCCAGGTTAGCGTCAGTCCAGGTTAGCGTCAGTCCAGGCTAGCGTCGGTCCAGGCTAGCATCAGTCCAGGCTAGCATCATGTCAGGTTAGTATTGGTCCAGGCTAGCATCATGTCCAGGCTAGCATCATGTCAAGTTAGTATTGGTCCAGGCTAGCATCGGTCCAGGCTAGCATCAGTCCAGGCTAGCGTCGGTCCAGGCTAGCATCAGTCCAGGTCAGCATCAGGTCAGGATACCATCAATCCAGGCTAGCATCATGTCAGGTTAGCATCAGTCCAGGCTAGCATCAGTCCAGGCTATCGTCAGGTCAGGCTAGCATCAGTCCAGGCTAGCGTTGGTCCAGGCTAGCATCGGTCCAGGTTAGCATCAGTCCAGGATAGCATCAGTCCAGGTTAGCATCAGTCCAGGCTAGCATCAGTCCAGGCTAGCATCATGTCAGGTTAGTATCGGTCCAGGCTAGCATCAGTCCAGGCTAGCATCAGTCCAGGCTAGCATCAGGTCAGGATACCATCAGTCCAGGCTAGCATCATGTCAGGTTAGCATCGGTCCAGGCTAGCATCGGTCCAGGCTAGCATCAGTCCAGGTTAGCATCAGTCCAGGCTAGCATCAGGTCAGGATACCATCAGTCCAGGCTAGCATCATGTCAGGCTAGCGTCAGTCCAGGCTAGCGTCAGGTCAGGCTAGCGTCAGTCCAGGCTAGCATCAGGTCAGGCTAGCATCAGTCCAGGCTAGCGTCGGTCCAGGTTAGCGTCGGTCCAGGCTAGCGTCAGGTACAGAATAACATCATTAACGTTGAACAGAGTTGGGCTAGCCTGGTGCTAGGCGGCGTAGCGCCTCAAAGACGGAGAACTCCACACCTTGAATCCAGAGGTGTTTCAGTGTTGGTCGTTCGTCCTTCTTAGCTCGTTACACCTTCTCTGTCAGTGCTGCGCTGAGCCGACTGGACGGATCTTGATCCTCTACCGCGCCGCAGCTGATGCGTCTTCATTGGGATTCGGCCAGTTCTTCAGTCGGGGCACTGGCAATAGAAACTGGGAATCGAAATTTTTAAAAATGTGAACGACTCCAGGAGAGTCGAAACGTCAGTCCTGGTTCCAGTCGGTTCCCCCCCCCCAGCTGACGGTTTCCCTTCCTGCTGTTGAGGCTCAGCTGCTCATGGGTCCTGCCGACAGGCTTCGGCGCCCGGGGCTCTGGCCGAAGCGCCCCGGAGGCCCGGCAGCTGCCGGGTCCAGGTGGAGACCTGTGGAAATGCTGAGTCCCTGCGGGTCTCACGACGACTCGTCTGTGTTCCAGAGGCCGGTGAACGAGGACAAGTCTCCGGTGGGTCCCTGGCTGCTGGCGCTCTTCGTCTTCGTGGTCTGTGGATCAGGTGAGTTTCCTCTGCTGGAAGAAAGGAACCGTGTTGTTGGTAGAACCTGATCAGAACCTCTGATAAAAGTTCTGGGAAGCTGATGTCTCTGCTCTGGCGGTCGGTCCAAAGCCGCCACCCCCTGGGGTGAAGGTTCTGGTTCTGGTTCTGGTTCTGGTCCCTGGTGACGAGCTGAGCGGAGCAGACGTTCAGGGTCAGCCAGGTTCTGACGGAGATGTTCTTCCCGTGGTCCGTAATGGTGGAGGTCTGGTTCTGGTTCTGAGCTGGGTCCTCCTTTATGATCGTCTTCACCGTGGCTGATCATGACCGGGCCGGACCCAGCAGGACCACTGCAGGAGCCTGCAGCGTCCAGAATCCATCAGAACCTCCTGCAGCTTCCCTCTCGGGTTCATTCTGGGTTCTGTTGTGGATCCATTAAAGTTCTGCAGAACTTCTGAGGCCCGTTCCTCCTGATTCCAGGAGGTACCAGTTAAACCTGGAGCCGTTGCCATGGTTACGACCCGTTTTCTCCACTCAGGTGGAGACGGAGACAGAAACCGTTGCAGAAGCTGCAGAGAAACAGGAAGTAAAGAATCGCAGTGTCACGCTGAGACAGGAAGCAGAACAGGAAGCTGCTCTTCCTCTCCCTCCTCATCATCACCGCCGCCAGAACCTGGACCAGAACCTTCATCAGCTTCAGCCTCACCTCCTGCTGACATCCACCTCTCTGTGTCTTTCAGCCATCTTCCAGATCATCCAGAGCATCCGACAGGGCATGTGATGACCTCTGACCCCGGAGCCGAGCCTGCCTTCGTCACGCCGCCCTACACACACACACGGGTCTTTCTGTCTTTGTGGGGACTCCAACTTATTGGTTGTCCCCATAAACTTTAACATCAACTCTGAAACAGGTCTGTCCCTCTGAAGAGGACTGGACACTGGGTCCCAGGGAGGACGCGTCCTCACAGTGGACACGTGTCCAGACGTGTCCTCACAGTGGAGACGTGTCCTCACAGTGGAGACGTGTCCTCATAGTGGAGACGTGTCCTCACAGCGGACACATGTCCTCGTAGTCCAGACGTGTCCTCACAGCGGAGACATGTCCAGACGTGTCCTCACAGTGGAGACGTGTCCTCACAGCGGAGACGTGTCCTCATAGTGGAGACGTGTCCAGACGTGTCCTCACTGTGGAGACGTGTCTTCACAGTGGAGACGTGTCCTCGTAGTCCAGACGTGTCCTCACAGCGGACGCATGTCCAGACGTGTCCTCACAGTGGAGACGTGTCCTCATAGTCCAGACGTGTCCTCACAGTGGAGACGTGTCCTCATAGTCCAGACGTGTCCTCACAGCGGACACGTGTCCAGACGTGTCCTCACAGTGGAGACATGTCCTCGTAGTCCAGACGTGTCCTCAAAGCGGACACGTGTCCACACGTGTCCTCACAGCGGAGACATGTCCTCATAGTCCAGACGTGTCCTCACAGCGGACACATGTCCTCATAGTCCAGACGTGTCCTCACAGCGGACACATGTCCAGACGTGTCCTCACAGTAGAGACGTGTCCTCATAGTCCAGACGTGTCCTCACAGCGGACGCATGTCCAGACGTGTCCTCACAGTGGAGACGTGTCCTCATAGTCCAGACGTGTCCTCACAGCGGACGCATGTCCAGACGTGTCCTCACAGTGGAGACGTGTCCTCATAGTCCAGACGTGTCCTCACAGTGGAGACGTGTCCTCATAGTCCAGACGTGTCCTCACAGCGGACACGTGTCCAGACGTGTCCTCACAGTGGAGACATGTCCTCGTAGTCCAGACGTGTCCTCAAAGCGGACACGTGTCCACACGTGTCCTCACAGCGGAGACATGTCCTCATAGTCCAGACGTGTCCTCACAGCGGACACATGTCCAGATGTGTCCTCACAGTGGAGACGTGTCCTCACAGCGGACACGTGTCCTCACAGTGGAGACGTGTCCTCGTAGTCCAGACGTGTCCTCACGCTGTAATAACACGTGTCCACTCTGGGGACATGTCCTTGTATCCCAGATTGTCCTCGTGTTGCTGATGTAGAGCCGGGGTCCCCACGGAGGCATAAAGACCAGAACACACCCCCCGTTCCTGTGGAGTTAAACTCGTGTCTCTTCCTTCTGTCACCACAGAACATTGTTTTTTATGATTGTTGTTGTTTTCTGCTCTGCTGTTGAAGCCGACCAGCTGGTGGTGACGAATCGATGGAGTGGCTGGTATCAGATGAAGTCTTAAACCGTTTTCCTTCCGGTCGTCCAGCCGCTTGCTGCTGATTTAACGGGAGATTCTGCTGTTCCTGCACCCTGTGAAGCTTTGATTGGTCCCTCAGAGTTCAGAGTCTCTGTTGGTGATAATTATTTAAAGATATTTATGACGAGTCTCTGCTGTTCAACCATCCCTGAAAGCCATAACGCTGGTGTTTCAGCAAAGATCAGATAAACGTGCTCTCATCCTCCTTCCCGCTCTCTGTCAAGCTGTGACCATTAACACTTCCTCTGTTTCACAATAAAAGTCTGCTGGTATAATGTGAGCTGTTACGTTGACCCAACCACAGCAGAAGCTGGTTAGAGAGACGACTGCAGGGTTTCTCTGTGCGGCGTGCTGCTTTAGCGCCGCCTCCATCTCTGATCTTCAGGGCAGGGATTTTACTGTCGAGCTGTGACACCAAGCTCTGCAGCTCTGTTTTTGCCCCCCCGCTGGACGATTTTCTCCACTTTTATACAAAATAAAACTTCAGATATTTTTCTCTACGTGCCTCTGAGTCCCGTCTCTCATTCGACACGCTGCTCTCGACCAGCTGGGTGGAGTTCAGACCCGTACTGGCGGCAGGTTCTGGTCCGGACGACCGTGAAGGTGTGTTTGGGTTTTTCTCTGTTCGCATCCAGAGGTTGGTGTGTGACGGACTCTGGTGTTGAGTCTTCAATAATCCAGCTTCTCCTGCGTCTCAACGCTCTGACGATCACCTCAGGAGCTAAACGACGGGACGTTTAATGGTCCAGGTCCAGCGTTCTGTGGGAAGAGCTTCTAAAACTTCACGGTTTCACACAACATTCCTTCGTTTATGATTCCTCTGACTGGAAAACATGTTCGTCAGGCCACAGAGGACCAGTGGCCGGGGCAGGTTCAGTTCAGGTTCTGTTTTCCTGCAGACGTCCCGGACTGCGCAGCAGTCCCTCGTACCGAGCGTGCATGTAGCGACAGTGGAGAGGAAAACTCCCCTTTAACAGGAAGAACCAGAACCTGCCACGGCGGACTGATCCAAATCCAGAGAGTTTAACAGTTAGTGGCAGTTCAGGCTTCTTCAGTTACTTGGACTAGGACAGAGACCGGGTCATGTCTATCATCTACAGGAAGAGAAGATGAGACCCACACGTCCAGATGTTCGTGTTCGCCTCCCTCTGCTGGTTGGTTGCTCCAGTGCAGGTCATGGTTTAGTCTGGAGTTCAGAGGAGGGGATGCTGCCACCTGCTGGTGGATTAAAGAACTGCACAGCAATTATTGGTCTGCTCATCAGTTTTAGCTGAGTTGGACATAAACTCCATCATTTAATGCTCCATAAACGGAGTACAGGTCATTTATGTTTAATAAAGCATTTATTAATTAGTTCTGTCATCATTAGGGAATGATAGAAAAAACACTATTTAGTTATGAACTCTTTCACAAAGCTCATTGTTTAACTCTTATTAAAGATGAACTTTCTGCAACCAAATAGAAATGCAGAGTAGGAGGAAGCCGCTCCCCCAAAAGTGTGGGACAGACTCTGTAAAACATGAATATGAGAAGAATTTAAAAAAAACTTGGTCTCAAATTTTCTTTAGGAAAAATAAAATCTAAAAAAATAATTTGAAAAATTGAAAAGCTAAATTTTTTTGAAAAAATAAAATCTGAAAAAATTATTTGAAAAAAAAAAATTGAAAGAATAAAAACTGAACAAATCAAATTTGAATGAAAAAAATCTGAAAAAATAGCAAACTGCACAGTTGTAGGTTCAGCTGTTGCACACATAGTAAATTACTCTCAAAACGTATTTTCATTGAGCTGTTTTTTAAAGTTTAATTTTTGATTACCATTTTTTTCACATTTTAATTTTTGAAACATTCTTTACTTCCAATATTGAACAAGATTCTTTGAGTTTGTGTCACCATGTTTAAAAGGTTTTAATATGTAATAAAGGGTCAAGGTTAGCTTCTCTATATTTAATCTTTAATAAACACATCAGTCTTAATTTAAAATAGAAGAAAAGTTTATTGATCAAACATCTCCAACAGCTTGAACCATCAGACAAAATGAACGTTTCACATAAAATAAGAGAAACGAGGAAAAAAAAACATTAAATGTAAAAAACGTCAAAAGTCTAATAAGTAGGAGACCTTCTCCTCGGTTGTAGAAGAACTTGTCCATGTTGTAGTTCTGCCAGATGTTCTGCCCATCATAGTCCAAGCAGCACCAGTGGGTCTGATGGATGGGTATTCGGAGGACTGTTCAGTGAGGATGAGTCGGACTAAATATGATCTCTGTGCACCATGAGAAGGTCTCGGATACGCTGGAGCCGGGCTGAACTGGGTCATCATGAATCACGCCCCTGTTTCCATGCTCCTGAGACATGACGTCCCTCTGACCCTGAAGACGTTTCAGCAGAACGTCTTCAGGATGTGAGCCGGAGTCATTCTAAACCCAACGTTCTGCTTTATGCTGATGATGTTTTCATGTATATCAAACCTGATAACCTGATTCCAGCTCTGAAGGTTTTTAAGTTCTGGGAGAACTTTGCTTCAGAGCGATCCTAGAGAGGAACCTGATGTTCTACAGCAGCAGAAGATCAGACCTAATAATAGCAGTGGGACCCAGTTTAAATGTTTAATCCAGTTAATTTCATGGTCTTTAATTAATTAATCACATTTTAATTGACAAAATCAGCAACATTTTCAGTTCAAACCCATTTTTGCTGCTAAATGATTGAATCAGCAGCATCTGAGCTGGACAGCAGAGATGTTTCTAGATTTAATCTGCTCTTCAGGTTCTTCCAGCATCAGGTTGGAGCAAAGCTCATCTCTCCAGAGTTTCAGGAACCCCTGATCATTCATGGATATTCTTTAGAAACGTGGACTGTGGACGCTGACGTTAGCGCTGCTGCTACATGTTAGCATTGAGATGCTAGTCTAGGCTAGCATAGCTTCTCTGATAGGCCGACTGCTTTTAGCTCAACTTGAACACAACTGGAGTCTTTTCCAGCATCAGATCGGCTCTGGAAGCAGAAATTAACCCCCAGAGGGCCCAGAGGAGCTGCTTCCATTGCTGCTGTTAGCGGGTGTGCGTCAGATTTACGGGTGTATCAGAAACAAGTGAATACAAAGGTTCTGACCGGAACTTTGTATGTAAAAAAAACAAGCGATTAATTGGGTTAAAATTTTTAAAATTGGTATGATTAATTGATCAAAATTGAGGCGTTAGAGTCCCAGTCCTAATTAACATATAATATATAGAAAGGTATATTGAGCTACTGCTAGTGGGAGGCTGCTACAGACCACCCAGCGCAAATATTGCTTATCCTAATGAAATATGTCAAATGACTGATAATGAAATATGTTTATGGGTGATTTTAATATAAACTTTGTTTAGATAAGAACAAGTTATAACTCAGTTTCCTTGAATACACACCAGCAGCTGTGGTAAATAAACATCTCCATGTCTGGATCTGGTCGTTACAAAGACAACAGATCTGTGTCTGTGAATATTAGTATCGACTGGATGCAGGGACCACAACTCAGTGGCGCCGTGAACTGGCTCTGTAGAAATAAACTGAACTGAAAATGAATGTTGGCCAGATGTGTGGAGGGAGAACCACCCAGATCAGATCCAGAGGTGGGTGGCGCACCCAAAGAGTGCTCAAGTAGGAATCGCACTACTTCAACATATTTTTGACGTAGTGAACTTTTACTCAAGTGAAAAAGTAACATAATAATATCAGATTCAATATTTTATAATATCATCACATAGACTAAAAATCTAAAATTATGCACAAATTCTGGTATTATGAAGACTAAAATGAAAGAATTAATACAAATAATTACAAAATTTAAAAAATGAAGCATAAGAAACACTTTAAATTTTTTCAATATAAAACTTGTGAAACTAGTACTTACAGTAGTACTTACAGAAACTTGTACTTACTTTAACATGTATATAAAGTACATGATACAGCAGAGTATTTCCAGTGACGATATATAGTGTTTACCGTACGATCGCTGGACAACGTAACAAAGCTGGTGTAGAAACAGGAGGTCTCACTTCAACACAAACTGTAGGTCTGTGACTGCATCTGATGGATTCCTGGTTAAAATATGTTTGTTCTTTCTGGAATGAAGTTACTTGTAATGGATGGAATATCCAGAAGTTTTCCTCAAGAAAGAGTCTCAGTACTTTGTAATATTATCACTCAAGTAAAAAGTACAGTGCATTAAAACTACTACTAAAAGGACATTTTTTCCAAAAAGTTACTCAAGTAAATGTGACTGAGTAACTGGTTATCACCCAGCTCTGCTCAGACCAGGCACTGGGGGCTTCTGAGACTCTGTTGTTCCCAGTAGCAGGGAGACCAGGGATGACTGTAACACCATCAGATCCACCAATCAGGGAGCAGATAGAAGTCATGTGACTCTTTCATTATTCCCTCCTGAACCCACACAGTTGATGTCAGCACTGGAAGCTGCTGCGTTCCAGTTTTACTGAACTGGGACAGCTGATTCAGCGGGAGGGAAGTGAACATTGTTTGGACTCAGTATCAGCTCGAATCGTACGGCTCGGGGGTCGGCTCGGTCAGGAGCATTTATAGTAAACATGCGGGGGTGTCTTGTGTTGCGGCGTGAGAGCTCCATCTCCAAAAATCAAGGAGTTAGATATGCTGAAGCAGAAAGTTTTACAATCTTTCCCGGATCTAATGAGGAAACGCTCCAGTCAAACTAATATCATCCTCTCGCTCAGCCTGGAGAGATAGATCATTATTTCAATCATTTATTTATACTCAAAATGGCTAAATTAGGACCAGACACATCCACAAGTGATGAAAAGGTGCTAAATAACAGAGTTAGCAGCTAGTGAAGGACTAAAAGTGTTTTCAGTTGAGGGAAGTCAATATGAAGCACCTTTATAACCACAGCCTTATACTACTGGACCTGGGGGCATGGAGCAGTTAGATGGGAAACTCTTGAAGTTAGTCAACTCCATAGCTCAGGGGTGTCCAAACTTTTTGTCACAAAATCATTGGGTCAAAACTACTCGCAGGGCAAGAAAATGAAAAAATAAACTAAAATCAAGCAAACTAATTAGTCCGATTTTCTTTACTTATTGGTAGAAAAGGGATGTCATTCATCGTAGATCCAAAACTGAAAAGGGATTTTGCGGATTAGCTATATTAAAAGAAAGGCATCCAAGTTTCACTTTTTTTGGTTCAACTGAGCAAATTTATTCTCAGTTATAAGAACAAGACTTGGGTCACTTTCTTTCCAACCACTGCTGTATTTACCCAAGTTTAACAAATGAAATTAGACTTTCTGCTTTAACCTGTTCGGTCATGACTGACAGTGAGATCAACTTAATCACTATTAGTGGTGCGACTTGGTTAAATTCTTTATCGAGTTAATTTCAGGGTCTGTCATTAATCACATTTTAATCTAAAATTACATAGCAACAAAATCAGCAACATTTCCCATTAAAAACGCATGTTTGCTGCTAAATTACTGAATAAACAAGCACATGAGCTCAGCTCCTGTTAGCACAACTTGATCACAACTGGAGTCTTTTCCAGCATCCCAGATCGGTTCTGGAAGCAGAAATCAACCCCCGGGGGGCCCAGAGGAGCCGCTTCCATCGCTGTTAGCGGATGGAGCTGTGCGTCAGATTTACGGGTGTACCATAAACAGGCAAATACAAAGGTTCCGGCTCGGGAATTTTGTATGTTTAAAAAAGATGCAAATAATTGCGTTAAAATTTTTAACTGGTTAAAATTTGTGTAATCAGTTAATTGAAATTGACGCGTTAAAGTCCTGGCCCTAACCACTATAAATGTTCGAGTAGTTTGCTAGTTATCTTTCTCAATGGGTGTTTTGTAATGGCAGTTTTTCTTCTATAAAGGATTGTGGAGTTCTGCAGGGCAGTGATTTCGGAGCTTTGTTGTTTTCAGTTTTCACCAACAACCTGCCGTTAGTCCTGCAGCCAGGGTGGAGATGTATGTCGAAGACGCCACGATATATCTGCCTGTTCATCTGTTGTCATAAAAACTGAACTAAAACTAGACCTGTCTGTAGACTGTGTCGCCACTTTTCAGGTAGAATGATCAAATTATAAACTGCAGTGGGAAAAAGGAATTGCCAAGCGAGGTTAGGTGAAAATCACAGTCAGGTTTATTAATACCATGATATGAGAGGCACCAGATCTGAGAATCGTGAACAGGTCCGAGTAAATGTCTGCCAGACAGACTCAACACATTGCTTTTATACCAAGGACAAGGAATCCCAAGCACTGGAGAGACAGTCTGGCCCCATGCAGCTGCAGAAACAACATGCAACCTTGGCTGCGGAGCCCAGACTGGTTCATCTGGTGAGAGCTCAGAAGCATGAAAACATGACCATCAGGTTAATAAGCTCACAAGACATTTAGCCTATGATAACATTTTCCACCGTGATATAATCCCTCAGGTTATTAACACAGCTTTATCTCAGCTGCAGTGTTGCTTCATGGTGAGAGCCAGTGGTTCAGAAAACATCTGAACAGTCGGTCCAAAACAAGTCTCTGGACTCTTCCAGGTACACAGAAGAGTTCAGAGACTCTGCAGGAATCAGCTTCACACTGACCTTGTTTGCTTTTTTAGGAATACTGTAGTCCAGAAAATACCAAATGTTTTGTACAATCAGCTTTCATTTAGCCACACGTTGCAGCAGTGCTGGACTAAAGTCTGGTATTTTCAGAGGAACATGGACCTTTCTTCCTTCACATGTAACAAGCACTCGCGCTTCTAAAAGAGCCTTGTTTAATTATGTTATGGTCTAAAGAGTTATAATTGTACATGTATGAGTTAATATGTTACTTTACTAATGCTGAATGATGTGTAACTGTTTTGTAATAAATGTGTTTTTATGATGGACACCAGGGACAGTAGTTATTGTCACGGCAACGGCTGATTTGGTCCTAATAAACAAACAAACCTCCAGCAACTGGACCAGAACAATGGCCCCATTGCTGCAGAGCAGAACCTGATGGTTCCACCATCTCCTGATTTGAGATGCTCCTTCTGTAGAAGCAGAGCCTGACCTCTGACCCTAACGGAACAGACCGGATCCTGATTAACGTGAACTGGACCTGAACACCTGAGCTTTGACGTGAGCTGGACCCATAGAAATTAACGGAAGTGACGTCAGAAGGCTCCTAAAACCAGCATCAGAACTTTCCTCTGGATCAGATCCATAAAGTTCCTCCGTCCTAGCCCCGCCCTCCTCCGTTGCTACGCAGTGACGTCATAGACAGAGAACATGGCGGCTGAGCTGAAGGCGGAAGGTAAATGAGCTTTAACTGACGTTTTTAGCGGAGAACAGCTCCAGGTTCGGTTCTGTAGGTTCGGTTCCTGCCAGTTTATTTGGCGGTGTGCTAGCAGAGGTGGTGGGCGGAGGGCTGGCTGCGGTCGGAGCTGTCTAACCCGGAGCTCCAGCCCTGCAGCTCGGCACCTACAGGTGTTGATCCACCGCTGCTGGACGCCAGAACATCACCGGTACCTTCCTGCTACCTGCAGCCTGACAGGGGCAGGGTTCGGTTCTGGTCCGGGTTCAGAGCTGTCACTGCTTCGTTTAGCCTGTAAGTCAACGCTGCGTCCCGCCGTGAGCTCCGAACAGAACGGGGGCAGCTGAAGTCCCACAGCCGGGGAGAGGCGCCGAGGGGCGGCAGCCGCAGCCAGGAGAGTCCGAGGCCTTCCAGAGGCCTCCTGGACCGGGCTCTGGTTCCGTGAGGGAGGATGGACCGATCAGGCTGACCTAATCACTAATATGATTATTTAATCATTTAAAACGCGTCGTTTAATGTGTCACATTCAACATTCATGAGTTTTAATATAAACATGTTTAATGATCCGAACCGGTTCTGATCCAGGTGTGATGCTGTGAGGTGTGTGTTCAGTGCTTCAACAGGTTATATAAGTCTCTGCACACACACACCGATGTACAGTGTTATTCACACACTCTCTTCATGTAAAGTGGATCCGAATTTGGCTGTTGCTAGGCAACTGGGCTCCAGTGAAGGAAGTGTGTGTGTGTGTGTGTGTGTGTTTCTGATCGGGGTATTGAGCGGCTCTCTGTCTCTGTGTGTCCTCAGAGGGACACTGCAGGTGGACGTCCATCCTGTGAGACTCGTCCTGCATGGACCCGTCGCCATGAGCAACAAGGAGATGGTTTCCACGGAGACAGGTCAGTACCATCCACCTGCGTGACATTTCCAGGCTGCTCTCACCTACGTGTTGCCGTGGAAACTGCATATTTTCGACAGGCGTCATCGGAGGTGATTCATCAGGGTTGGACGGCAGACGGACCGGAGGTTCTGTGATGTTCTTCAGAACCTCCGGTCCAGCCTGATGATCCGGGTCAAGTGTCCTCTTTGCTACCGTGGTTTAACGAACTGCTGACGGCCGGTTCTGTCCAGAAGGTCCTCCGTGTACTCGTTCTCCTGCGTCGCCGTGGAGCTACCTTCACCTTTTCTTCCTGGGATGATGTCAGAGGAGATTTTTGTCTTCAGGTTGGTCTGGATGAAGATCCAGGTCCTGCATCCATGCAGCTGAGATTAGCTTCTGTCATCTGGAGGTCTCCAGTGGAGAGCTGCTGCTCCTCCACGTCGAAGGGAGTCAGCTGAGATGGTCCAGGCATCTGATCAGGAGGTCCTTCTGGAGGAGACCTCTGGACAGAACCAGAACCTTCTGGAGGAACTATGAATCCTTCAGGTGTGAGAACATCAAAAGGTTCTCCTGTAGAAGATGAGGAGTGATGGTAGGCAGGAGATGTTTGGACTTACCTCCTGGACTTGGTGCTCCTGGGACCTGATGGATGGATGGATGATGAAGCTCTATGTTCAGGGTGTCTGTCCTGCTGCACCAGCACACACTGCTCAATAAGAACTGTTGCTGTGAAGCAGTGACCCTGATGGGCCCCGACTGACCCTCCTGATGGGCCCCGACTGACCCTCCTGACTGACCCTCCTGATGGGCCCTCCTGATGGGCCCCGACTGACCCCCCTGACTGACCCTCCTGACTGACCCTCCTGATGGGCCCTGACTGACCCTCCTGATGGGCCCCGACTGACCCTCCTGACTGACCCTCCTGATGGGCCCCGACTGACCCTCCTGACTGACCCTCCTGATGGGCCCCGACTGACCCTCCTGATGGGCCCTCCTGATGGGCCCCGACTGACCCCCCCGACTGACCCTCCTGACTGACCCTCCTGATGGGCCCCGACTGACCCTCCTGATGGGCCCTCCTGACTGACCCTCCTGATGGGCCCTCCTGATGGGCCCTCCTGATGGGCCCTGATTGATGGAAACATCACATTACTGATGAGTTTCTCATAATTACAAGTAAATATCTCCACAGTTTTACGCTGAACTTCCTGTTTGATGGCAGAGCTGAGCTCCTCCCTGTGTCAGTCGGTGATGGGCCTCGTCTGACCCGGTGTTCTGTTCTGACCCGTAACCGTGTGTGTTTGTGTGTGAGCAGGGAATAAAGGCCAGAGGAAGGTGTTTCTTCCCAACAAGCTGCTGGAGTGTCTGCCCCGCTCATCCTCCCTGCCTAACGAGCGTCTGAGGTGGAACACTAACGAGGTGAGGCTGTGGAGCGGGTTCTGAGAATATTCTGACCCATTTGGGTCATTTTAGTGACCCAAACAGCCAGGTTAGAAACAGGGTAAAGTAGAGATGGAAGCTGGACTCTAACAACAGATCTCCTCTCCATCATTCTCTGGTTATTTTTGGTAACACGTCTCATTTGTTGTGTCATTTATCTGTCAAAGCCTTTAAATAAAGAACATTTGTGGCCACTGAGACCAACCAGAACCTGTTCTGCAGCAGATTTGGGTCGGTAGTTAAACACCTGTGTCTGTGCTGGTCTGCAGGAGATTGCCTCCTACCTGATATCCTTCGACAGACACGACGAGTGGCTCTCCTGCTCCCTGAAGACAAGGTACAGCCATGTGGGTGCGCCTGCCAGTCAGCGCTGAGGGCGTCGCGGTTCTCACCTGTCATGTTTGGGTGTTTCAGGCCGAAGAATGGCAGCATCATCCTGTACAACAGGAAGAAGGTGAAGTACAGGAAGGATGGCTACTGCTGGAAGAAAAGAAAGGATGGGAAGACAACAAGAGAGGACCACATGAAGCTGAAGGTCCAGGGCATGGAGGTAGGCGGCGCCCCCTGCAGGTCATGCTGAGTTACACACAGGAGCAGAAGGGTTTACCTCCCAGTCCTCCCAGCTCCAGCAGACAGGTGGTGAAGGTCTAGCAGTGTTTCTTGAAGCTGATGCCGCTGTTTCTGTGCCTTTCAGTGCCTCTACGGCTGCTACGTCCATTCCTCCATCGTGCCAACATTCCACCGACGATGCTACTGGCTGCTGCAGGTCAGGGACGCCAGCAGCCCCGGGAGGGCGGCCCCCGGGGGGTCGGCCCCCGGGGGGTCGGCACATGGGAGGGTGGGCCCCCGGGAGGGCGGCCCCCGAGGGTCGGCACACGGGAGGGCGGGGCTCCGAGAGGGCGGGCCCCCGGGAGGGTGGCCCCCGAGGGTCGGCACACAGGAGGGTGGCCCCCGAGGGTCGGCACGCGGGAGGGTGGGCCCCCGGGAGGGCGGCCCCCGAGGGTCGGCACACGGGAGGGCGGCCCCCGGGAGGGCGGCCCCCGAGGGTCGGCACACGGGAGGGCGGCCCCCGAGGGTCGGCACACGGGAGGGTGGCCCCGAGGGCCGGCCCTAACCCTAACCCATGGGAGGGCGGCCCCCGAGGGTCGGCACACGGGAGGGTGGGCCCCCGGGAGGGTGGCCCCGAGGGTCGGCACACGGGAGGGTGGACCCCGGGAGGGTGGCCCCGAGGGTCGGCACACGGGAGGGCGGGCCCCCGGGAGGATCAGCTCCTGAGAGGGTCAGCCCTGCGACAGTCATTGCCTGGGAGGGCTGGTCCCCGGGACCGTTGGCCCCCGCCCTCGGAGGGGCAGTCCATCAGAGGGTCATCCTCTGATAGTCAGCGTGTCAAGAAGCCACGAGGAACATCAAGACTTAGTAGAAGCTTCTGCCGGTCTGGCACCAGGGGTTCCTGGAAAGCTGAGACTCGATCAGTCCCTCATCACTGAGTTCAGGTCCCCGAGTCCACCTCTGCTTTTAGAGTTTCACTCCTCAGGTGTGACTCTGTAGTTCAGTCCTGATGGTCTGTTTCTGAGTCCCGAAGCCTCCAAGTTCAGGTTTGTTTCCAGAGTTCAGCCTTTGATTCTGAGAGTTGCCTCACTGCCCTCAGGCCCTACACAGTTTAGCTTCCACAGTTAGTTTAGTTCAGTTGGTCCTCAAGTTAGATCCTGAAGTTCTCCAGGGTTGGGTTCCTCCAGGGTTTGGTTCCTCCAGGGTTGGGTTCCTCCAGGGTTTGGTTCCTCCAGGGTTGGGTTCCTCCAGGGTTGGGTTCCTCTAGGTTTAGGTTCCTCTAGGTTTAGGTTCCTCCAGGGTTTGGTTCCTCCAGGGTTTGGTTCCTCCAGGGTTGGGTTCCTCTAGGTTTTGGTTCCTCCAGGGTTGGGTTCCTCCAGGGTTGGGTTCCTCTAGGTTTAGGTTCCTCTAGGTTTAGGTTCCTCCAGGGTCTGGTTCCTCCAGGGTTGGGTTCCTCCAGGGTTGGGTTCCTCCAGGGTTTGGTTCCTCCAGGGTTGGGTTCCTCTAGGTTTAGGTTCCTCCAGGGTTGGGTTCCTCCAGGGTTGGGTTCCTCTAGGTTTAGGTTCCTCCAGGGTTTGGTTCCTCCAGGGTCTGGTTCCTCCAGGGTTGGGTTCCTCTAGGTTTAGGTTCCTCCAGGGTTGGGTTCCTCTAGGTTTAGGTTCCTCCAGGGTTTGGTTCCTCTAGGTTTTGGTTCCTCTAGGTTTAGGTTCCTCCAGGGTTTGGTTCCTCTAGGTTTTGGTTCCTCCAGGGTTGGGTTCCTCTTGGTTTTGGTTCCTCCAGGGTTTGGTTCCTCTAGGTTTAGGTTCCTCCAGGGTTGGGTTCCTCCAGGGTCTGGTTCCTCCAGGGTTGGGTTCCTCTAGGTTTAGGTTCCTCTAGGTTTAGGTTCCTCCAGGGTTTGGTTCCTCCAGGGTTTGGTTCCTCCAGGGTTGGGTTCCTCCAGGGTTGGGTTCCTCTAGGTTTAGGTTCCTCCAGGGTTGGGTTCCTCCAGGGTTGGGTTCCTCTAGGTTTAGGTTCCTCCAGGGTTTGGTTCCTCCAGGGTCTGGTTCCTCCAGGGTTGGGTTCCTCTAGGTTTAGGTTCCTCCAGGGTTGGGTTCCTCCAGGGTTAGGTTCCTCCAGGGTTGGGTTCCTCTAGGTTTAGGTTCCTCCAGGATTGGGTTCCTCTAGGTTTTGGTTCCTCCAGGGTTGGGTTCCTCTAGGTTTAGGTTCCTCCAGGGTTGGGTTCCTCTAGGTTTAGGTTCCTCCTGGGTTTTGGTTTCTCCATGGTTTGGTTCCTCTTGGTTTTGGTTCCTCCAGGGTTTGGTTCCTCTAGGTTTAGGTTCCTCTAGGTTTAGGTTCCTCCAGGGTTTGGTTCCTCCAGGGTTGGGTTCCTCTTGGTTTTGGTTTCTCCATGGTTTGGTTCCTCTAGGTTTAGGTTCCTCTAGGTTTAGGTTCCTCTAGGTTTAGGTTCCTCCAGGGTTTGGTTCCTCCAGGGTTGGGTTCCTCTTGGTTTTGGTTCCTCCTGGGTTTTGGTTTCTCCATGGTTTGGTTCCTCTAGGTTTAGGTTCCTCTAGGTTTAGGTTCCTCCAGGGTTTGGTTCCTCCAGGGTTGGGTTCCTCTTGGTTTTGGTTCCTCCAGGGTTGGGTTCTGAAACATGGGTCTTTAAGCATGTCCAGACAGCAGAGCTGTAACCTGGTGTGTTTCCCCACCAGAACCCAGACATCGTGCTGGTCCACTACCTGAACGTGCCGTCACCAGAGGATTCTGGGAAGTGCAGTCCGCTGCTGTGCACGATGTCGGACCGCCATGACA
Source organism: Anableps anableps (assembly GCA_014839685.1). Lineage (NCBI taxonomy): Eukaryota > Metazoa > Chordata > Actinopteri > Cyprinodontiformes > Anablepidae > Anableps > Anableps anableps. The sequence goes on along the minus strand of CM026085.1, from coordinate 30,933,024 downwards.
CGTTGAGGTGGAGCCGGGATGACCTGCTGAGCCAGCTGAAGCCCATGTGTACGGCACCGAGCAGACCCAGCGCGTCGGTCCGACCCGAGTTCTGGCTGGAGCTAACGCCCGCTCTCTGTGCTTCAGTCCACAGCATCAAGTGCTCAGTGGGTTCTGGAGACTTCAGCATCGAGGAGCTGGTCCAGCACATCCTGGACCGGCAGAGAACCAAACCGCAGCCCCGCACGCACGCCTGCCTCTGCAGCACCAACCAGGGTAGGGAGGCTGCCGTGACATCACTGTGACATCACAGTGACGCCAGTCTGACCAACACCTGTGTCCCCGTGCCCACAGTGACGTCAGGAGTGAACATTCCCCACCGCTGCAACACCAAGCACCGGATCATCTCCCCCAAGCTGCCGCCGGCCTCCTCCGGACCCGCCTGCTCCCCGCCGTCCTCGGAGCCGGGGGAGTCGGGGCGGGGCCGGGGGGGGGAGAGCAAGCTGCCGCACCTGCAGCCTCACAGCCTCAGCCCCGCGTCCTCACCCAGCCCTTCGTCCACGTAAGTCTTCCTCGCTGCGAGGTACCCGGCCTGGTGCAGGTCAGAGGTCCAGATGGGGGGGTCGAGGTCAGGTGACCTCCCATGTTGGGGTGGGTGGGGACGGGTGGAGGTGTTCCCTCTGCCGATGGTCCTCCACGCACAGGTCAGCGGCGGTACACCGCCTGCCCTCGGCCTCATGGCGGCGTGGCATCCCATAATATCACGCTGGGTGGGCGTGGCCCCCTCTGTTGCCATGCCAGAGGAGTCTGGAGCCCCCCATCAGCTGGTGTGGGGGTCCTTCATGCACCAGCAGCACCTCCTGGACTGTTTCTGTGGCGTTTGTCCTGGGGCGGCCAGCGCAGGGGGAGGAAGGGGCTCCCGGTTCCAACGTTTCCAGTCAGAAGGCTGAGCATCGGCGTTGGGCCCCGAGTCTCTGCAGACTTGCTGCTCCGCCCGAGTCTCTGCAGACTGGCTGCTCCGCCCGAGTCTCTGCAGACTTGCTGCTCCGCCCGAGTCTCTGCAGACTGGCTGCTCCGCCCGAGTCTCTGCAGACTTGCTGCTCCGCCCGAGTCTCTGCAGACTGGCTGCTCCGCCCGAGTCTCTGCAGACTTGCTGCTCCGCCCGAGTCTCTGCAGACTTGCTGCTCCGCCCGAGTCTCTGCAGACTGGCTGCTCTGCCCGAGTCTCTGCAGACCGGCTGCTCCGCCCGAGTCTCTGCAGACCGGCTGCTCCGCCCGAGTCTCTGCAGACTTGCTGCTCCGCCCGAGTCTCTGCAGACCGGCTGCTCCGCCCGAGTCTCTGCAGACTTGCTGCTCCGCCCGAGTCTCTGCAGACCGGCTGCTCCGCCCGAGTCTCTGCAGACTGGCTGCTCCGCCCGAGTCTCTGCAGACCGGCTGCTCCGCCCGAGTCTCTGCAGACTTGCTGCTCCGCCCGAGTCTCTGCAGACCGGCTGCTCCGCCCGAGTCTCTGCAGACTTGCTGCTCCGCCCGAGTCTCTGCAGACCGGCTGCTCCGCCCGAGTCTCTGCAGACCGGCTGCTCCGCCCGAGTCTCTGCAGACTTGCTGCTCCGCCCGAGTCTCTGCAGACCGGCTGCTCCGCCCGAGTCTCTGCAGACCGGCTGCTCCGCCCGAGTCTCTGCAGACCGGCTGCTCCGCCAGCTCTGAACATCTCCAGACTCCATCCCGTTCTTCTCTCTGGTGTGCCTCGGATTCTCACTTGGGTTTGGGTCTGGACTTTGACTAGGCCACCACCGCTGTCAAACGCAGGGGTTTGGAGTGAAACGTTTTCCTGTGTTTTTACATAGAAATGGTTAAAATGACTTATTGATTTCATGATCATTTTTTCTCCATACACCCCAGGGGTCACATCCTGAGATTCTGAAAATCATTTCCTGGCCCCCCCAGGGGCTCTGACCCCCACTTTGGGAACCCAGGTCTCGCAGACCTCTTTATTTGGGGTATCAGGGTAAAGGGGGCTGGAGGCAGGTTTGGCACCGTGCTCTATAGGGGTGTGAAAACTTTACCCGCTGTCTGCTCCACAGTTCAGGCTCCTCGCCCCCCCAACAGCAGAGGGCCGCCATCGCCGTCGGTAACCACAGCAACGGTTTCTACAGCGACCGCCACAGCAACCTGGCTGCCGTGACGCTGCCGCAGAACGCTGTCATCGTCATGGCGACGGCCGCCACCCTCCCAGGGGGGAGGGAAGGCAGGGGGGTTCAACCTGAGGAGGCGGGACCAAGGAGGAGCTTCGGGTCGCTGCTGCTCTCCCCCTCCCTCCCTCCCCCCCTTGCTGCGAAACCCACCTCCCCCTCCCCTCCCTCCGCCTCACCCACCCCCCCCGCCCCCGTCCAGGCCACCCTCTCCCTCACCCTCCTTCCCTCCCCCGTCATCGGGGGCCTCCTCCTCACCCCCCCCTCGTCCTCCCATCAGTCTCCTCCCCCCCCCTGCCGCCGCCTCACCTCCCTCTTCCTCTCCACTCCCCCCAGCCTTTGACCCCGACTCCTTCCTGAACTCCCCCAGACAGGGCCAGACGTATGGGGGCCCCCTCCCCACCTGCCCCGCCGCCATCGGGACGTCCTCCCCCCTCTCTCACCCCTCCCTCTCTCTCTCCCTGTCCCCCACGACCTCCACCCCTGCCTCCTCTGTGTCTCCCCCCTCCTCCCTCTCTTCCCTGTCCACCTCCCCCTCCTCCACGTCCCCCCCTTCATCCGGCCTCCCCCCCTCGCTTGCCCTCTCCCTGTCCCCCACCTCCTCTGTGGCCCCCCCCATCCTGCCGCTCTGCCTGGAGCTGGGAGCTCTGGGGGAGTCTGAGGGGGTGAAGGAGGAGTCTCGGTCTGATGAAGAGGAGGCGAATGATGAGGATGAAGGCAGTGCCCCCCCCCACCAAGCTGGTCCTGCTTCAGGTGAGTCATTTCCCCGGGGGGCTACTTCCTGCGGCCGTATCCTTCCCTCACCTCGTCTCTCTGTCCCTCCTCCCACTCAGACAAGCCACGCCCCCTCCAGCTCGTCTCCAAGGCAACACCCAGACAGCAGCTCCGCCCCCCTCCTGCTGGTGTGCCAGGACAGGCCCGGCGAACCGTCCCAGTCGACCAATCACATGCAGGGACAGCCTGAAGGGCAGCAGCCATCCAATCAGCTGCCTGTACCTGAAGCCCCGCCCCCAGCTGAGATTTCCCATCAGCCCCTGGAGCTGCCGCCAGCGTTCGCCACCAGGGCCAGCTCGGCACCGACAGCTGTTGCCATGGACGCGGCTTCCCTAGCAACGGTCCGGGTGAAGGAGGAGAGGAGGCGGCGCTACGACTCTGAGGAAACCTGCATGGACACCCAGTCGCCGGAGGAGGCGGAGCCTGGCGAGTGCGGGGGGGAGGAGCTCGACATCTCCTTCGACAGCCAGTTCCCCGACCTGATCTCTGACCTCATCAGCGAGGAGACGGGTCCCGCCGCGGCCCCTCCCGCTCCGCCCAGCGCGACGAGTCCGGCCGCGTTCCCCCCCGGCGTCCGCTACGTGGTGCCGCCGCAGCCCTCCCCCTCCTCCTCCTTCCTCCCCTTCCCTCACCCGCTGCCCGCCTCCTCCAGCCGCCTGGCCTCCATCACCGACTTCTCCCCAGAGTGGTCCTACCCAGAGGTGAGATCCTGAGACTGGGCCGGTACTGGTCCGAATGGTTCCAGGTTCTGGTCCAGCTGAGATGGTTCCACACTTTGCTCCTTGTCCTAATAATGGACAGCTGAGGTTTAGCAGCGACCCGCGACACACGCTCAGTCATCGTCACGGCAACAGCCAGCAGCATTGTTGCACCCACTGGTTCTGGTCTCATTCTGGTACCAGTAGCTACCAGCTCTTCTCTCTGCAGGGTGGCGTGAAGGTTCTGATCACCGGGCCGTGGAGCGAGCCGTCGGGTCGGTACTCCTGTGTGTTTGATCAGAGCGCCGTCCCTGCTTCCCTGATCCAACCCGGAGTTCTGCGCTGCTACTGCCCAGGTACACTGGTGTCACTGCTAACGGGTCGGGTCTGGTTCTACAGGGGACGGGTTCAGAGGAGGAGCACCTGCTGCGAGCTTCTTCTGTGGAGAACGTCGGGACAGCCCGGTGGTCATCCTGAGGGGTTCATAGCTGATGGGTCTCTGGACTTGAAGGTTCTGGTTCTGTCCATTAAACCCAGATGGGCCCAGGCTGGTGTTCCCAGGGCCCAGGCTGGTGTTCCCCCCAGGCTGGGCTCCCCTGGCGTTCTGGTGCTGAATGAAGGCCGCGGTTCTGGTGGACCCGATGACTCTGCGCTCTCCTGTGTTTCAGCCCACGAGGCCGGCCTGGTGTGTCTGCAGGTTCTGGAGTCCGGAGGTTCTGTGTCTTCGTCGGTTCTGTTCGAGTACAGGGCGAGGAACGCCAGCTCCCTGCCCAGCTCGCAGCTCGACTGGCTCTCATTGGACGGTCAGTACCTGATCCTCCTGCGGGGTCTGGGGGGGCGGCGCCGGGCTCGGTCTGCCGGGGGGGGGCTCAGTGATCCTCAGTAACTCAGGTTCTCCCTCCCAGCCCGACGACATGCCCCCCCCCCCCCCCCCCCGGCTCATCTCAGTTGTAGGGTTCCTGTCTCACTCTCTGGAATCTGTCAGCTGAGACCGCCCCCCCCGTATTTATCTTCCTGTGATCCTTGCCCCCCCTCGGTCTGCAGCCTGGTGCTGTGTGTGTGTGTGTGTGAGTGTGTGTGTGTGTGTGTGTGAGAGTGTGTGTGGAGCCGCGTCATCGCAGCGCTGCATCGCTCTGATCCCGCCTCCAGGATCACCTGACCCCCTCCCTGTGTGCCTGAGGGGGGGTGTTGTTGGGGTGGAGCATCGGCCAGCCGCCGGTCTTCAAGATGAAGGGGGTGCAGCCCTCGTTGCCATGACAACCGTGGTTACCGCCACCCTGATTCAGTCTGTATCACTGGAACCAGTCAGCTGATGTTACTGGTTTAACGTTCTGGTGAAGCTGCTCCAGCATCCTCTTCTTCAGGAGGAAGAGGAGCCGCTTGGCCTGTCAGCTGGTTGAGCTTTCATCACAGAACCAGAGGAGACCCACAGCCGGTCCAGCAGAACCACAGCGGTTCTGTTGGACTCTGGTTCTCTGTTGCTGTCCTGGAGGGATCA
>CM026085.1:30902887-30925387 GCA_014839685.1 Anableps anableps | reverse complement strand
AGGGTCCAGTATGGCTGCCAGGGTCCAGTATGGCTGCCAGGACCCAATATGGCTGCCAGGACCCAGTATGGCTGCCAGGACCCAATACGGCCGCCGGGTTCCAGTACGACCGCCAGGACCCAATATGGCCGCCGGGTTCCAGTACGACCGCCAGGACCCAATACGGCCGCCGGGTTCCAGTACGACCACCAGGACCCAATATGGCCGCCGGGTTCCAGTATGGCTGCCAGGGTCCAGTATGGCTGCCAGGGTCCAGTATGGCCCATAATGGGTACCAGACGAGGTTTAAGAGAGTTTTTTTTAGCTTAAAGGTTTGGTTGGTGGTCCGTATGAGTATCTGACTCGGACCTGGAACAGAGCAATCAGCCACCCTAGTCACTGAGGTTCGAGTCAGAGCCCTAGTCACGTGTCCTGTTCCGGCCCGAGTCGGAGCCCTAGTCATGTGTCCCAGTCTGAGTCACCAGCCCTAGTCACGTGTCTTGCTCCGAGTCAGAGCCCTAGTCACATGTCCCACTCCGGCCCGAGTCAGAACCCTAGTCACGTGTCCCGGTCCGAGTCAGAGCCCTAGTCACGTGTCCCAGTCCGAGTCACAGCCCTTGTCACGTGTCCGGCCCGAGCCAGCAGCCCTAGTCACGTGTCTCACTCCGAGTCAGATCCCTAGTCACATGTCCCAGTCCGAGTCACAGCCCTTGTCATGTGTCCTGCTCCAAGTCACAGCCCTAGTCACGTGTCCGAGTCAGAGCCCTAGTCATGTGTCCCAGTCTGAGTCACAGCCCTAGTCACGTGTCTCGCTCCGAGTCACAGCCCTAGTCACGTGTCCCTGTGGTCCGAGCCAGCAGCCCTAGTCACGCGTCCCGCTCCGAGTCAGAACCCTAGTCACGTGTCCCGCTCCGGCCCGAGTCAGAACCCTAGTCATGTGTCCCTGTAGTCCGAGTCAGAACCCTAGTCACGTGTCCCAGTCCGAGTCACAGCCCTTGTCACGCGTCCCGCTCTGAGTCAGATCCCTAGTCACGCGTCCCGCTCCATGTCTCTGCTCCAGTCCTCCCAGTGGTTTGAGCGGAGGATCGTGGGCGTGTGTGAGCGGATGATGCGCGGAGCCCGGTGGGGAGGAGGAGGAGGAGGAGGAGAGGGTCTTCGTCACGCCGCCGGCCACCGGGGGATGACGCTGCTGCACCTGGCTGCTGCCCAGGGCTACACCCACCTGATCCACACCCTGATCCAGTGGCGGTAAGCCCCGCCGACCTGAGCTCAGGCTCCTCTGGGCTCCTCCCTCATGCTGATGTCATTTCCTGCAGGACGCTGAGCAGCGACAGTCTGGACCTGGAGCAGGAAGTGGACCCCCTGAACGTCGACCACTTCTCCTGCACGCCGCTGGTAAGCGCGAACCTGACTCGGCCGGTGCCGCCGGCGGTGTTGCCATGGTTACAGTGGGTGTGGCTCTGCGTTCCAGATGTGGGCGTGCGCGCTGGGCCACCAGAGGGCAGCAGAGCTGCTGTACAGCTGGAACAGCCTGGCTCTGGGGATCCCCGACTCGCTGGGCCGCCTGCCGCTCGCCGTGGCCCGCTCCCGGGGCCACACGCGCCTCGCCGCCGCGCTGGAGGAGCTGCACACGCAGCGCACTCAGGTGACCGCCAGGGACGGGCCGCCGCCGTCTCCTCCGTCCACCAGCCCGGATACAGGTAACACACACCTCCTGCTGTCACCTGACGTGAATCCTGCTCTCTGATTGGCTGTAAGCATCTCCTGTCTCCTTCCTCCAGGTCTCAGCTCCTCCAGCAGTCTCCCCTCACCCAGCGACCCCTCCTCTCCTTCTCCCAGCTCCGCCTACTCCAGTGGCCCCGCCCCCATGGACACCTCCCCCTCATCACCATCATCTCTCTCCTCTTCCTCACTGCCTGTGTCTCCTCCGTCCCCGTCCTTCGCTCTGTCCACCCTACCTTCGGGGTCCACGTGGAGGGAGGAGCCCAACCCGACCGTCAGTACAGGTAGCTCAGGTAACGCCACTTCCTCACCGTTTCCCTGTCCCAACTTGGTCGTCTGGGAGGACTTATGTCCTAATCTGGTCGAAAATTATCCTGATGGATTATAATTTCTGTCACGGACTCCGAGGTCTGTTTCCTGCTTGCTTCATTGAAACATCAAAACCCAGTGAGTCACCTGGGAAGCGAACAGAGACTAGCCTGCGGGGCTAGCCTGGGAGGCTAAGAGAGGCTAGCCTGGGAGGCTAAGAGAGGCTAGCTTGGGAGGCTAAGAGAGGTTAGCCTGGGAGGCTAAGAGAGACTAGCCTGCGGGGCTAGCCTGGGAGGCTAAGAGAGGCTAGCTTGGGAGGCTAAGAGAGGTTAGCCTGGGAGGCTAAGAGAGACTAGCCTGCGGGGCTAGCCTGGGAGGCTAAGAGAGGCTAGCCTGGGAGGCTAAGAGAGGCTAGCCTGGAAGGCTAAGAGAGGCTAGCTTGGGAGGCTAACAGAGGCTAGCCTGGGAGGCTAAGAGAGGCTAGCGTGTGGGGCTAGCCTGGGAGGCTAAGAGAGGCTAGTTGGGAGGCTAACAGAGGCTAGCCTGGGAGGCTAAGAGAGGCTAGTTGGGTGACGATCGTCCGGTCTCTGTCTGTCCTCCATGCTGTCTTCGTCTTCAGGTTTGTGTCCTTAATACTGTTTCAAATGGGATTTCCTCTGTGTGCAGCCCTTAGGTGAGCTTGTTTGTCTTGAATGGGTTTATAAATAAAGTTAAGTGAATCTAAAATGTCAAGATTTTAAGCTGCCCGCTCCTAAAGGTGAGAGGCACCTCTGTCCCTTGGCCTCTGTCGCAGGTTTGAATGCCGGCGGCTCCAGAGACGTTTACCTCATGGACTACGAGAACGCCCCCCCCTGCCGACACACACTCCTACACACACCCTCACACGGCGGGGGGGCGGCAGCCGCCTGCGGGGGCGTCGCCGCTGGAAGAGCAGCTGCTGAGCTACAGCGACAACGCCGAGAACGAAGGAGAGGAGTACCTGGAGGAGGAGGTGCTGCAGGTAGGTTGGAGAGCTCCTCCTGCAGGTTGCCATGGCGACTGAGCGAAGAAGAGCTGCAGCATCGTCAGAACTTCTGGACCTGTAACGGAAATCTCTCCGCCCGTCAGGTCGACATGGCAACGCTGGCGGAGCAGATCATCGAGGCGACCCCAGAGCGAATCAAACAGGAGGACTTTCCCAGGGGGGCGGAGTCTCCGCTCAGAGAGAGGAGGGACAACCCCGCCATCCAGGACACCTGGCTGGCCACCTACCTGGAGACGGTGGACAGCCGCTCCCCGCCCAGGTGAGCCTGAAGGAGTTCTGTCTGAACCAGAACCAGCCTCTGTCAGCAGGGACGAACAGCTCTGTGTTTCTGCTGCAGGCGGGTCTGCCCCCCCTCGCCCCTCAGTGCTCTGGCTCTGCAGAGGCTCCGCCCCCCATCGTCTGCGGCGTGGGCGGAGTTCCTGAACGCCTCGGCCAATGGGAAGATGGAGAGAGACTTTGCTCTGCTGACGCTGACGGACGGCGAGCAGAGGGAGCTGTACGAGGCCGCCCGGATCATCCAGAACGCCTTCCGCAGATACAAGGTAACCACGGAAACGGGTGCAGCTGGGGTACCTCAGGGCAGAGAGAACGGGTCACTGCGGTTCTCTCCTGTCGCTCCCTGGTCCGCATCTGGGTCTCCATCCGGTCCCACCCGGACAGAACCGCCAGAACCTGAGCAACCTGTCAGGACTCACGGCCACCTGCTGGCCAGATGGAGGTATAACTCCTGTGTGTTTGTGTTCAGGGTCGAAGGTTAAAGGAGCAGCAGGACATGGCTGCCGCCGTCATCCAGAGGTGCTACAGGAAGTACAAACAGGTGTGTGTAGCTGTGTGTGTGTTCCAGTGCGTGTTCCAGTGTGTGTGTTCCAGTGTGTGTGTTCCAGTGCGTAGGTGTGTGTGTGTGTGTTCCAGTGTGTATGTTCCAGTGTGTAGGGGTGTGTGTTCCAGTGCGTACATGTGTCTATGCCAGTGTGTTGGTGTATGTGTGTGTGTTCCAGTGCATAGGTGTGTGTGTGTGTTCCAGTGTGTAAGTGTGTGTGTGTGTTCCAGTGTGTGTGTGTGTGTGTTCCAGTGTGTATTAGTGTGTTGGTGTGTGTTCCAGTGTGTTGGTGTGTGTTCCAGTGTGTGTTCCAGTGTGTGTGTGTGTGTTCCAGTGTGTTGGTGTGTGTTCCAGTGTGTGTTCCAGTGTGTGTGTTCCATTGTGTGTGTGTGTGTTCCAGTGTGTTGGTGTGTGTTCCAGTGTGTGTTCCAGTGTGTGTGTTCCAGTGTGTTGGTGTGTGTTCCAGTGTGTGTTCCAGTGTGTGTTCCAGTGTGTGTGTTCCAGTGTGTGTGTGTGTGTTCCAGTGTGTTGGTGTGTGTTCCAGTGTGTGTTCCAGTGTGTTGGTGTGTGTTCCAGTGTGTGTTCCAGTGTGTGTGTCTTCTCCACTAACGTGCCTAACCTGCTGTCTCTCTCTCTCTGGATAGCTAACATGGATAGCTCTGAAGGTAACCAGCTGACAGTAGATGTAGTGATGTGTAGTCCTCAGTGTGTGTCTGTTGCTTCCAGCTGCTTGGAGCCCCAGGTCTCCCAGGTCTCTGTGTCCCATTAGCTCCACAGAACCAGGTTCTGATGGTAGAAACTGGACCAGCCAGACTGTAGACCTGAGTAGCTTCTGTCTTCAGGAGGAGTAGACCCTGAGCTCAGGTAATGCGCTTCACCTGACTCTCTGACTCCTCCCCTTCAGTACGCGCTCTACAAGAAGATGACCCAGGCGGCCATCTTGATCCAGTCCAAGTTCCGGTCGTACTACGAGCAGAAGCGGTTCCAGCAGAGCCGGCGGGCCGCCGTCCTGATCCAGCAGTACTACCGCAGCTACAAGGAGTACGAGAGGCTGAAGCAGGCGCCACGAGGGGGCGCCACCCACAACCCCAAGATCAAGTAAGTCGCCGCTCTGGGCTAGAGCCGAGGGGGGGAGGGGCTCCGTCAGGGGGGTTTGAATACTTTTGAGTGCTAGTTCAAAACAGGGGAGAGAGCAGTCAGGTGTGACCCAGCTAGCCGACCCGATGAGTCGACGAGTCAATCTGACCTGATAACAAGTTGACCGGACCTGGTAACGAGTCGACGAGTCAATCTGGACTGATAACGAGTCAATGAGTCAATATGACCTGAGAACGAGTCAACTTGACTTGGTAACGAGTTGACCTGGTAGCAAGTCAATTAACTTGTAGTGACTAGTATGTGACTTGTCTGACCAACCGACTGGCGTCTTGTTGACACGTCACCATATAAAACAGGTTCTGACTGAACGAACGGCCTTTTCTCTAATGAACCGAGCCTTTGAGCAACCCAAGTCCCCAAGTCCAAGTCCTTCAGAGAAGAATCTGTTGAATTGTATCGTCCTTACTCAAATAAGCTGTTATAACTTGATGACTATCAGGGACTTGTTCTCAGACTCTTAACCAAGTCTCACTAGAGTCTGACTCCAAGTCCCACCGCGAGTGTGTTCCTGAGTTTCTGCACAATCTGACCCAAGTCTCTCCCGAGTCCCTCCAGCCTCTGACCTGTACAGTGCTGGTCCTAGTCCAGTGTAAAGACTCGTGTGGTGCTCTCAGACTGGTTCATCAGGTCTTGCTGGTTTGTCCATCAGGGGGTCGTTCCTGACGAAGAAGCAGGACCAGGCGGCGAGGAAGATCATGAGGTTCCTGCGCCGCTGCAGACACAGGTCAGGGGGCGTCACCATGGAGACGGTTCCGCAGCCTGCCGTCACTTCCTCACACGTCTGCTGCTGTTCTGCAGGATTAAAGAGCTGAAACAGACCAGGGAGCTGGAGAGGAGAGGACTGACCACGTAGAGCGCCCCCCGGAGGGACGGAGGGACGGAGACGCGCCTTGCCTCCGTCCCTGGGTGGAGGATCTTCTCTGGGCTGGGTGGAGCTGTCCGTCTGCAGCTTCCAGACGTTCCTCTGGAAACATCTGGATCGTCCCAACAACACTCCCTCCTGCTCTCGTCCGAGTCTCTGTGACGAGCGCCTGCCAGACGCAGCTCGGGGCGCAGCCAGCCCAGCAGCTCTGCTCGCTCGCTGCTGATTGGCTGGACTGAATGACTGACCTGCGACCTTTCAGGCGGAGCTCAGGAGGCGTGGAAGCTCCTGCTGTTGAACCCGATAATGGAGAACTGTAGAGGTTATTCTGACGCTTGGAGATGCTTTATTTATTACAGCATGAACTGCAGCTGCTGCGCGCGCGCGTGTGTGTGTGTGTGTGTGTGTGTGTGTGTTGCACTGACTGAAGTCTTAATGTCCCCCCCCCCAATGCTTTTCTAACGCCAGCCTTCAGGCAGAGAGTGAGAATGAGCTGCTCTCCAGAACCAGAACCGGCTGGTTCTGCTCGGCCCGACCTGCTGCTCCTCTCAGCCGCTGCAGTGAAGCTTTGCACGACTTCCTGTTCGTGCTTGTTCTGCTGAGACGTGAAGTTGTGAGAATAAATCAGCCGTGTCCTCTTCATCTCTGTTTGCTTTCTGCTCTGAAAGCTGCTCGGACCCACCACAGGCTCTGGTCTGGTGTTCTGGTTCTGAACCCGGTTCAGAACCGGGGTCAGAACCTGGACTCCCTGGAAAGACGCTAACGTTATTTACTGAACTGGAGAGAGTAACGTGCTGCATTTATTAAAATGCTGCAGAATCAGTCGCTCCTTCATTCCTGCAGCGCTTCACGCAGTCGGCTCCAGAGGCCGAAAGCAGCTGGAACCACCAGCAGGTGGCGCCACATGTTTAAGTATGAGAACCTGCCTTGAGCTTTGATTGAAAGTTCAGTTGTCGATCAGCGGAGGGGTGACCACAGCACGGCCACTCCAGCGTTCGTACTTGGACCAGCGAGGCCGAGCTGGCCGACCCCGGAGACCTGGAGCAGGAAGAGGAACTCAGCGGAGCACGGCCATGACGAACACTCAGGTTCAAGATCTGTCCTGAGAGACGGGGAGCCAGTCAGTGAGGACGGAGCAGGGGGCGGTCCCGTCCAGAGGCGGGTAGAAAGGCGCGCGGCAGCATGAAAATAATCGGTTCTGGAGCTGATAGACGCACGAACAGCCCTCTCCAGGTCACAACGGTCTGAAAACGGCTCGACCTGGCCGCGCCGCAGGGAGAACCGCGCCACCCATGTACGGATGACTTGGTCCTCCATGGCCTGTTGACCTTTGCCGCTTGTCTTCCCCTCTCTCACCACCCGCTTTCCTGTCAGTTTACTTTCAAATAAGCGCCTCCAGAGCCGAAAAATCCCTAAACAAAAAGGCTTAACGTTAAAATCCGGACCGGACAACAGAGGCGATTCATTTGTCAAATTGTAGATCCTTGTCAAATGTAACCCCCAGGTTTTCAGACGGTCAGTAAAATTAATGTTCAAATTTCCATTTCCAGTAGCAGCTTTGTCACCAATAAGAGCCGTTCTGTTTTTTGGTCGTTTAAAAACAAAGTTCTGGCTCAGCCACGGTTTAATCACAGACATGCACCAATTCAGGAGCGAAAGCAGTGATCACTGCACCCTGGCCTTATTGGTAAGTAAATATCAGATCGTCTGCACAACAATGAAATTTAACATTGTGCCGGTTTATAATATATAGAGGTCCCAATATGGAGCCCTGGGGCACCCCACGCAGAAGAGGAGTCGTTGAGCATGACAGAAAAGGTTCTGTCAGACATGAAGCACCCCAACGCTGTCCCAGAGACACCAACAGAATGGTGAACTCGAGACAAAAGGACCGTGTGGTCCGCCGTGTCAAAGGTCAAGACGCCCCATAGCCAACCCGCTGGGCAATGTCGTTATGAACGCTCAGTAGCGCAGATTCAGAGCTATGCTGGGATCTAAAACCAGACTGAGTAGGGACATGGAGATTGGAGAAATGATCTGAGAAACTTCCCAGTGTGAAATGGACAGACCATGGGTCCAGAGTATGCCCAAGATGATGCGCTGGGCCATTTACCGATTGTGTTAGATTAAAAGAGGCCAAAAGCCTGGAAAAATCAGAAACCAGTGGGACAACAGAAAAGACGTTAAAATCACCACAGACTAAAAAGCTATCATAGTTGGGAAGATCAGAAAGAAATTCAGAAAATCTTGAAAGAATTCCTTGTTGTATTTGGGTGGGTGATGGACACCAGCACATACCACAGTGGGCGAGCTCAACCACGAACCTCTGCGCTGAAGAGTCTTTGAGAGCTCGGAAAACGCGCTGTCGTCACCTGGCCCCGGCAACAGAAAGCTCAGGGAGTGGAAGCAGCAGAAGTCCTGGAGAATGAAAGTTTATTTATGACTGATCTGGCGTTGAGCAGGGCCATCCGAGTAGAGCTGGCCGATCCCGAGGACTGAAGGTTCTCCTGGCCCTGCCACGTCTCCAGATCTTTGCACGCCAAAGGCTAAGAGGTGTGCTGCCGTCTCTGTTTGTATCAGTGACTCCTAGCCAGGTGTGAAATGATACATGTCCTGGACTCATTTAGCGCTTCGTCGAGTCCCGAGGACCCACAGCGCCTCGTCGAGTCCCGAGGACCCACAGCGCCTCGTCGAGTCCCGAGGACCCACAGCGCTTCGTGGAACCCACGGTGCTTCCCCCACTGATGGTGGTGAGCTACTGGACTGTAGCCGCCACTGCCCTGGGCCAGTGTAAGAGAGGCCAGGCTGCCATGCAGCGGCCCCACCAGGCCCTCTGACCACCACCAGCAGGCAAGGTGGGCGAAGTGTGTTGCTCAAGGACACGAAGACCCAGCCTGGAATTAAGACTACAGTAGTGTTGGTTCTGAGCGCCCAGAATGGACCCGGGCCAGGTTCTGATAACGGTTGAGAAATTACTGCGCGTCCTAATTAAGCCCCCGTTGTCTCGGAGGGGTCAGACTGGCGCTCTGAGTTTTTCCCTGTGGTTTTGGTAACTGACGGACTGATGGGACACCCCCGTCCCTGTCGTCGGAGCGTTAGGCTGCTGGTGTTCCTGCATCACACATGCGCAGTCAGGCCAGTTTGCCACAGTCAGATTAACATGATCGTAAGTGTTTACATGCATTATCAATCAGCATTAAACGGGGGTGGTTTATGCCGACTGGTAACCATTCAGGATTACTTATTATTCCAGTTGGGGAGTTAATGTGACGCATTTTTATTCCAATCGGCTGCTTATTCAGATTACTTGTGTCCATGTAAACGTGCTTAATGTTTGGCTTATGAAATCATTAATAATTGTGCTTAATAGTTTATTGTTAATGAAGTTATTGATAAAGTTAGTTTCTTGAGTCGGGGCACCGTTCATAACGCCTAGAATCATTTGCCAAACATGCCATGAAGGAATGAATTCAAGGCTGCTGGGCAGCAGAAACTCCTCACACAAGGGATGATCACAAACACACTTAGGTCTGAGAATTTATTCACAGAATAGCCCAACTTTACAGTCACAATATCCCGTCGATAACTGCACTAACTGAGGAAAAGACAGAAAAATGAACAAGTCAAGGATCAAATCACGTAATTAACCAGTTATAATGAAATGGAATATGAAAAATAGATTCAAGACTAATCGTCTAATAACACAAAAGGAAAGATGAACAAAACAAATCGCACAGTGATATCAGCGCTCAGGTGAGGATGAAGAGGAGGCACAGAAAAGGGTGGGGTGACCCACCCTGAGATGATGGCAACACCGTTCAGAACAAAGAACCATAAACTGAACATGACTCAGGCCTAGCTTTAAGCGAGACAAAGGAAACAGGACTTCAGGGCTCTCTATGGTATGACAACAGAGTGAAGGAGAGCGAGGAGCACGGATATGAACATGCAGCTTGATTTTGGCGCGTTGTTCAAACTGCGCTTTAGCTCGCTCACTTCAAGCACATGGCAGCATTAATGCAGCAAAAATGACTAAGATTAATCACAGCAAACAATCAGCAACTCTTCAGCGAGAGGCATTAAACCTACAAATAAAAAGAAAGACAACTAAATCATCTTATTTAACGAACTTATTTCAGCCCAGAGACTTCAAGGAAATTTGGCCTTACAGTGAGGTGATCAGCCTCAACTAGACTGAAACAATGTCCAGGATCCGGGCCAAAAGAACAGTTCAGCAGCTGGAACAGCTGGATGGCTCTTTGGGGAGAGAGCCACGAGTTCATGAGGGTAGGAGCGTCTCCAACGAGCTTCTGCGATGCGCTGGACATGGTTTTGTCAGGTCAGCTTCGGGCATATGGACAAACTTGGAGCGCCGGTTGCACGTACAGCTGCTCTTTAAAAGTTCTCCAGGTCACACTTCGAAGGTTTGAAAAATCCTTTCTCCATCCCACAGAACAGGAAAGGACAGACAGCAATGTGAGACAGCAGAGCTACAGAGACGGGTTTATCTGTCCGACTCCGAGTTTTACTGCGGGGCTGCTGTCAGCGCTGATGGCCTCCAGGGCAATGAACGTGGCTTATGCGCTAAAATGTAGACATAACTTTCCATCTTTGAAAAAACTCACTAAAAATCACTAGAAATTCAGAGAGCTAAATCTTTCAGGATATATTAAATATTTGAAATTAAAAAGCATAGAGTCAAAATCATAGTTCTAGATCAACGCGCACCTTTACTATTTACAAAGTTTGTTACCAAGGCTAGCAGTTGCAGCTCCACCTCTGTTTGACCAAACGTCTTGGGACAACTTTTAGATGCATCCTGGCTATGATCCACAATAACTACTATTCAGTTTTCAGTACATCCTTGGTTGATAACTACAGGCAAAGCAACATGGCGAATGGGATTTTGTTTAACCCTTCCGCAGTCCCAGAGGGGGTCAGGTGGAACCCCCTCCGCCCTTCGTCACAGATTCAGACTGACCTCACATATGCTTTTATGAATTTTTATGTTTTTTTTATTTTTCCTGGTTTCGGGCACTGACAGGCTGTTGGGACACCCCCATCGCATCCCTGTTGTCCAACCGTGACATCTGACTCTCTCCGAGCACCAAGCTGTGACTTATGGACGGTTAAAAAAAGTTTCAGATTATGATTGCTGGAAAAGTTGGGCAGTTTTCTGACATGGTGAAATTCATCTGTGAAATTATTACATTTTTGTGAGGCATTCTGGATTTTTAAGACATTTTTGAATTTCTGTCCCTAATGATAATATTGTTGAAATGAAAGTTAATCATTTTCGGAGAACATTCGGAGGGAACGTCCTCCATGATGGAGGAGCTGCTGGAAGGTTTCCTCCAGAGTGAGACCTCTGTCTCAGTCCATAGGATCTACGGCAGCACAGAGCTTCAGTCAGAGCTGATGAAGTGTCCTCTCTGGGTCCATCAGAACCTCCTGAGATCTTCTCCCTGGTCCACAGACGGATCAACCTGATCAGACCGACTGATGGGCCATCAGAGGAGTCGGATCAACGGAGCTGCTGGTCCTGATGTCCTCTGGTTGGACCTGGGCTGTCCCTGCTGAGGAGACAGACAGTCAGAGAGAGAGACAGATGGACAGGGAGAGAGACAGACAGATAGACAAACCTTTGACATTAAGCTGAACTGTTTTCCATCTCAGCAGTCCTTCCTCCCTCCAGACGACACAGCTGAACCATCCACTGTCCCTCACTGTGGGACGTCTCAGATTCAGACTGAGGTCTCCAGTCTCCAGCAGGTCTTCATTCATGCTGGTTCTGGTTCTGTAGCGCTGGTCCTGTTCTCCAGGCTGATCAGAACCGTCCTTAAACACATGGACCGTCCTCTCTTCACTGTCCTTCCATGCCACTCTAACATCTCCCGGCAGCCCAGGTGTTGTTGTGAACGGCAGCAGGACAGACTCCGCCCCCTCGTCCACCTCCACCTGACAGACTGAGAAGAACAGAGAGGAAGATGAGCTGCAGAGACAGCAGCAGCAGCAGCTCTTCATCACTTCACTGCTGATGGTGCAGAAAGCTGGAGGCCAGAAGCAGCTGAGAGCAGAAGGAGCAGAAAGGAGCTGAGATGATCAGAGTCTGGATGCTGCTGAGATCTGCAGCCCAGGAGAAGCTGCTGGGCAGGAGCGCTCCTGGAGGATGAAGATGATACGTCCTCACAGTGAGGAAGACGAGGAGCAGAAGAAGAATGGTTCACATCAATCGTGTCTTCTGGCAGAGCCTTTGTCTCCGTCTACAAGGATCCTCTCTGTTGGCTTCACAAAGCATCTCACACACATGTTCACCATCAACACACACACCTTCATCACCAGGGGAGTGATGGGTGGTGTCTCCAGATGGCCTGGGACTATGTGGGAGAAAGGTGGAAGGATCGTGTTCTGCCTTCGTGCACACTGCATCGTTATTTCCTCTAGACCATCAATAAGGTGAACCTGGCAACAGAGTTGACCAATGAACCACATCTGTATGACATCTTATAAAGGGCGTGAGAAAGGAGGAATGTTTGTTGTAATCTTCAGGCAAATGCTGAGTCAAGATCAGGTCAGATGAGGAACCCTGCAGATAGAGGACCAATGGCTGCCGTTGGGCTGAAGACTGCCTGGTGGAAAAGATTCAACCCCAGAGCTCCCAGGACCGTGGATCCAGAGATCCACGGTCCTGGGAGCGTCCCTCATCAGCTGTGGCTCAAAGCCCGAAGACAAAGAACTCAGTCAGTGGGAAGCCAACCACCCAATCAGGGGTGAAGAAGACTGGACTTCAGCCTGCTTTCCCTCCAACAAACTTTCATGTCTTTTTCCAGAAGATCCGGTAGGCTGGGGTATGAAAGCCGTTCTACCAAAAGCCGCCTCTTAAAAGTTGTAGACCTTTAATTATTGAAGTCACCTTAATCTTAAGATTTTCAGTGGTAGTAAAATCATCTTGGCCCATGGTTCTTAAATTTATAGGAGGTTTTCAAAGGTTGCCTTCAACCCAAAGTTGGTGAACCAACACCGCTGGGTCACCGTTCAAGTCACTACATAATACCTGGTTCAGAGACGAGAGCAAGTTGAAAATACAGCCATTGAATGAGTGTGATCTGGACATCCTAGCTGCCTGCAGGGCTACTCGGTCTGACGAATGCTTGGAAGGAAGAGGGGTGGGACACGCAGATGTAGGTCGTCAGTAGCCAGGCGAGTCTTCCTCGATAAACCAGCTAAATAGATTTCCTACAGACCCCGATCAGGGTAAAAGCCGTCCGGTTGAGAATCTTTGTACCTGTCGGACGGAGAGCTGGCTCAGTGTTAACCTGTCAGAGTGGGGAGCTAGTGGGCGGGGCTTAGCACCTCAGACAACCACACACTGACACACACCTTCATCACCAGTCGCTGTTCTTCATCAATCTGTGTTATGTTCCACCTGCATTGCTCCCTCAGCTTCATCACTCATTACGTCACATTTACTTTGACTCTGAAAATTAAACTCACACATTAACCTTTGACCTCCTAACCAGCCAACCATCACTACTGACCAAACTAATCAGCGAATTGGAAAATCATCACATTTAAACCACTGACCTTTGACCCTCAGATGAACCCGTTTCTTCACCAGGATGTGTCCCGTCCTGCTGGAGACGCTGCAGGTGTAGACGTTGCTGATTGTGGGACGTCTCAGAGTCAGACTGAGGTCTCCAGTCTTCAGTGGGTCTTCATTCATCCTGGTTCTGGTTCTGTAGGCCTTGTGCTGTTTTCCAGGTTGATCAGAACCGTCCTGATACACATGGACCTTATCATAATCACCGTCCATCCACTCCACTTTAGCGTCTCCAGGCAGGCAAACTATGGTCTTGCAGGGCAGCAGGACAGACTCCACCTCTGAATCCACCTCCACCTTGTATTCTGAGGGACAACAGAGGACAAGATGAGCTGGACAGATGGTCTGATGGTCTCATGACTGTCTCCTCCTGGTCTCTGTGTCTCCTGGAGGTGGAGGACTCTCAGACTGAAGCAGGTCCAGCAGGTTGAGGACGTGGACCGACCATGTTTTAGTTGAGGAATGTGCTGTTTAAAGACAGACTGAGTCGCCCTGACCTAAGAGTCAGGAAGGAACCCAGGCTTGGCGAGACGTAGAAAGATTAATCGTTAAAAACAGCCGCATTGTTTTGAAAATCTCCAGATGTGATGATTCTGGGAAATCTCTCACAGGTGTTCAGGGTAGAATGAGCCAAAGATCAAAAAACCGGACTGGACTGGTTAAAACACACGTCCAAACGAACGCCTGTCAAAGGTTTTGGTAACCATTAAGAGGGATGAGATTTTTGTGATTGTGGATCTTATAATGAACGGCATTAACATCTCCCCCGTTGGCCTGACTGGGAGCAGAGAGATCATGATGGGCCCCTTATGATCTTCAGTAAACAGCGCCGCGTCTTTGGCTCCCGTCTATAAAAGACAATGACAGGACTAGGAGGAGTCCTATGTTGTCCAAACTGACTTATTTATGATTTCTTTATTCAAGCAGCACAGCGTTGTAAGACAGCGAGCATAGAGATAAATGTAAGTGACTGAAGGCACTGGTGACCTTAGAAAACAACAAAACCTTTCAACCCGACAGAGGTGAAGCCTCGGTTTTAGTCGACTGTTGGTCAAGAGGACCTGCTGAGTGGTGAACAGGCTTTCTGCTTCAGAGGACCTGACAGTCCAGGTCCCTCCAGTGAGATTTCTAGTCCGAGTTTAACTGCAAAGATAGTCCTTTAGGTCTCTGCAGTGGCAGGTCATGAAGGAGCGGGAGAGAGCTTTTTTCATTTACCAACATCCATCCTAAAAGATGCGTCTCATCCTCTGCAGGACGACTTCAGGCTCCTGCCATCTGGACGCAGACATATGACTCCCAGATATATATATATATATATATATATATATATATATATATATATATATATATATATATATATGTATATATATATACATATATATATGTATATATATATACATATATATATATATATATATACATATATATATATATATATATATATATATATATATATATATATATATATATATATATATCTGTTAAAGTACTGAGCACCGGGCCTTTTTGATTCATGTTATATTTCTGTTTCTTGTGTCGATATAAAGTTTCCTGTCTGGCAAGACGGCTATACCTGATGGTATAAATACAGGAATTACTCTCTGACTGTCTCATCCTGCAGCATCTTGGACCCAATCATTGAACCACATGGAACCAACCAGAACATCTCCAGAACTTCTCCTCTCAGATGGAAACTATTCAGCCCTTAGTGATGGTCATCATCACTCCTTCACTGGGGGATTTTAACCGTGATGATTTTAAGTAGTGCTGCCCAAATTCCAGGAGCACATTAAATGTGCCACTAGGGGCGCTAAGACGCTGGACAACGCCTCCTCCAACATCAAGCATGGGTACAGCGCCACTCAGCTGCCGCCTTTGGGCTCCTCTGATCACGTCGCTGCTTATTCCGGCATGCAGATCTGTGAAGGAGCGAGCGCAGTCATGCTCAGCCAAGATAATCTAAGTGGAAGTTCGGATGTCAGTTTTGTCTCGAAGAGATAAAAGGCTTATGAACAAAGTTTTTCTTTAAATTAAGTAACTCATGATGCACTTCTGAGCATCAAGATTCAACAGAAACTAGTCACTGAGAATGACGGTGTTGCTGCTCGCAGGCTCAAGTGAGGCTAAACATAAGCTTGGCGTATAAAGCAGATAGGGCGACGCTGTCCAAGCAGGTCAAGTTTGATTTCACTGAGACAACGCACTCAAAACATTTAAAGGCCCCAAATACTCAGGTGCTCTTCTCTCCACAGGGGTGTACTTGGGCAGACTCAGTGTGGACTTAAAGAAGACACGTCCGTGCAAAGGTGAACTTTTAGACCGCGTAGTCGGTGTTGCACAGTAAACCGCCCGGCGGTGAACAGTGTTCACATCCAGCTGTTCTGTATGCAACACTGAGCTGATAAGGTTGGGAGTCAACACAACCAGTCGCGAGGACGCGCAGCGTGACTGCCACTCTGTGCTGCACTGGTGGAGAGGCTAGCCTGGTGGCTCGGCGCCCAGCTAGCTCATCAGACTAGCTAGCATCCAGTTGGATTGTGGGAAATGAAAAAATTTGTCATGAGAAATTGAGGCAATGTTGGCTGAACTCGTCTTTCTCTCCTGAATGATAAATCTCCCTCCCTGAGTTTCTCCATCTGTCAATGACACCATAATGTTACATGTTGTCCCTCGGCATTATGGGTAATGTAGTTTGAGAGACTCACCTGACTTGAAATAGTGCCGATAATGATAGAAAAGACCTGCAGCAGCAATTAGAACCAGAACCAGGAGAACCAGCAGAGCTGTGGCCCAGGATGGAAATCGCTCTGCAGAGACACAAGGAGAACATCATGACCTCTGACCTCTGAGCTGTATCTCCAGCAGGTGTTTCTGTCACTGACCTTTAACCAGCAGTTCTCTGTCTACAACTCTCCGTTCTCCTAGTCTGAAGCTCCTGACGCTGCAGGTGTAGGTTCCAGTGTCAGACAGCTGCAGGTGGGTCAGATTCAGGCTGAGGTCTCCAGTCTCCAGAGCTCCAGTCTGCATGGAGGTTCTGCCTCTGTAAAGCTGGTTCTGATCCGTCAGCTGGTCTCCTTCCTCCTGACGCTGGTGGACGGTTGGAGGACTGAGGTCGGAGCGGCTCCACACCACTGTGGGTCGGTCCACATCGAATGTCGGAAACTCACAGGGCAACAGGACAAACTCCCCCTGAAACTTCTCCACCGCTGAGACCTGCAGGGACACTGAGAGGACACACAGAGACAGTCCATCTCAGCTCTCATTGACAGTGACCTTTGACCTCTGAATCACCCAGGGAGGACAGGCTGCTGAACCCAAAGGATGAACCAGTGCTGCGTTGATAAAGACCAGAACCCTGAACAAAGAGCCAGGTTGAGACCATGTCTTCAGGATCTTTGTCCCCAGGAGCTGGACACAGAGGCACACTTTGTCCCCCTGAGACACATCGTCCTTCTTCACACTAGGAGGACATTTTCTGACCTGACGTCTCCATGAGGAAAACCTTCCAGTCAAGACAACATCAGACCCTCTGAACTCCCCCTGCAGCAGCAGCGGGAGCAGCAACAGAACCAGAAGAAGACCCGTCTGAGACTACTGATCGGGTCGCACCGCTGGACCCTGAAATGGACCTTGGATTGTCTGGTACCAGACTGTTCCTAATGGGTCGTCTGGTACCAGACCGTTTCAGGGTCTCTGATGGGTCGTCTGGTACTAAATTTTTTACTCCCGCTCACGGCAACAAATTCTGGCCTATTGTCATGATCCTGGGTCATGTAATAGCCCCGCCCGTCTGCTTTCATGAAATGTTTCATGAAATATTACAGAGTTGTAATATTTCTGTAAAAACAAGAGAAGTTGTTCTCCAGGCAACAGCGGCATGTCGGTTCTGAGCCCAGAATGGACCCGCAGCAGGTTCTGATAACGGCTGAGGAGTTACTGCACCCCGAACTAAGCTCCCGCTGTCCCGGGGGGTCAGAATGACCCCGTCTGGCCTTAATGAGTTTTATCTCCCCGTGGTTTGGGGAACTGACGGGACGCCGGCCGCGCTCTTCCCGGGCCTGGAGCTGGGTCTGCGGGTTCAACTCCGGGCCCGCAGCAGCTGCTGGTGTTCCTGCCTTACTGGATGAGATCAGCAGACCAGTTTGGCTTCCCTGGCATAGCGTGCACACGCAGTCAGTTCAGGTTGCCAATCAGATTAACATGATGGGAACAGCTGTTAACATGCTGCTGCTCAGATTATCATCGGAATAAACCGGCCCTCTCATTCAGATTAAAAATCCATTCCGATCCAGCTGACCCGGTCAGACTGCTGCAGAGATGCTTTTACTCCGATCGGCTCTTCAGTCCGATTACTCACGTCCATGATGAAGCGGAAGTTGGCTTCCAATGGCAGCTTCCGGTTTGGAAAAGGTCTAAAGGGAGGCTCCACCTAATTTTTCACCACCCTGAGCCCCTTTAATCTGTTCAGTCCAGAAACTGAAATACTTCGACTCTTCAAAGCTGTTCGAGATGAATCTGCAGTAATGGCAGAATAATTTGAGCAGAATTACAATAAAAGTCAAAATAGGCAAGTGTGTGTTTGTATGGGCGTTCTTTACCATAAAACAAGTCCCAGTTAAAAACAGTAAAACATTGTTATTGACCAGCTTTTCTCTGTTTGCAGATCTGCACGTCTCTGTTTCTGCTCTCAGGCACATGAGAAGCTGCTCTCTCACTGCAGCTGAAGGCGTCATGAATCAGCTGAAATGTTCCCTTTTTTATTAATACCCGATCATTTTGGATTCAGCCGCTGTAACTGCGTCACGGCTCCTCCATCTGGCCCAGTTTACCCCCTGCCTCAGCCCTGGTCGGTGCCTCTGCCTCGAGCAATGGACTGATCGATGCCTGTGTTCCTCCGAAAGATTTAATGTTAAAATCCTTTTCCAAACAATATTTACTTTCATTTTAATGAAGGTTATTTACCAGCCCTTCGTTTAACTTTCCGCTGACATGTTTTAGTGACGTCAGGCCCGACGAGAGGACCATCAAGCTGCACTGGTGTGGTTTCTGCCGCGCTGCTCAGAGGGCGGGAAGGCGCGGATGACATGCTGGATGACGTCATTTGTACGCACAATAACCAGATAAGACATCAGCAACAACACGAACATCTTCCGCTTTTTAGTTCAATCCAGATCACTTCTATAGCACCACTTCGCTTTGTAAAGCAGTCATTTGCGCAGCTGGTGAAGCTGCCAAACCAGTCCGCAGAGTTCAGACTGGTTGCATTCGCACTGGTTCAGTGAAGTTTTGTCGGAGGAGAGCCAGCAGACTGCGTCCAGCGCTGCACAACAGTCTGGCTGAGGCGGGCAGAGTCTGGACCTGGGACACATTAAACAGCTCAGGTTGTGAACCATGAGGTGGAGCCCCCCCCCCTCCGAACCGGAAGCCAGCTTCAGCTCTGAGGTGGAGCTTCTTCCGGTTTTCATTCATCAGCGAGCCGTGCGGACCGCGACCCGGTGAGAGCAGAGAATCAGTTGTTACTGGGCTGCACCAGAACCGCCCAGTAAACCCAGTAGCACCTGCTGGAGCTCTGCTGTGGTGGAGCTGAGCGGCTTCCAGCAGAGGGAGGAAGCTGATCTTACCGAGCAGAAGGGCCCCCATCATCATCTTCATCTTCCTCTCAGAGAGCGACCAGAACTAACTGGGAGCCTCCCAGCAGCTCCTCTTCAGCGTCTCTTGGCTTCCGGGGACCAGCAGCTGGGGGGGGGGGTCTGAACTCAGCTGCTGATGAGCCGGTTCTGATGGATCCGGTCCAGAACAGGTTCTGTTTCCGTGGACAGATCCACCCGCGTGTCTCTCTGCTGCTTCGTGAACAGACGAGAGAAACAGAAAGTCTCCTCTGAACAGGAAGTGACGCAACAAGCCAGACCGGGGAGATTCCAGCCCGGATCTGATCGAGCCAGACGAAGGGACCGGCGATGTTCGGTTTACAGCTGCTGGCCAGGCGTCACGGACCGAGCCCCCTGAAGGTTCTGGTTCTCCTGTCAGTGGGATGGAGACCCTCCTCTCCTCAGGACCCTGGTTCTTCTCCAGGTTTATCTCCAGAATGCCGCTTTCAGGATGACGGCTCCTCTGGACCCGCTCTGGGAGGACTACAGCTCCCATCATGCACCTGGAAGCCCCTCCCTCTCAGGAAGCCTGGCAGAGCCACAGGGAGGAGTAGGCGGCTGCCGTGGCGATGGGGGCGGGGCCAGAGCTGGGAGCTCCATGCAGGCAGACCGAGAGGTTCTGACGCAGGAGGTGGTGGAGAAGATGTGGGTCAGAGAGGTTCTGCGGTTGTCCTCCACCATCTCTCCAGCACCTGGACCTCCATCCTGTCCCAGGGAGCCTTCTCCAGCTGAGTCCAGCCGTCTCATGACCAGCCTCACGGGGAAGATCCTGGTGATCCTCTGATCGCTCCCTCAGCAGCTGAGGTTCTGGAGACCCGATCCGTCCCAGCAGACCCTGAGTGGTTTATGACAGACCCGGATCGGGTCAGGTTCTGGGTCGAAATCCGATCAGAACCGAACGAAACAAGCAGACGGGGAACATCTTGGTGTGAAACACGTTGAAGCTCCTTGCTGCTTCAGATTAACCGTAAAGATGTTTGGACCCACAGCAGACCCTGCTGCACCTTCATGCTTCCAAAGCTCTGAACCTGAACATGATCTCCAGATGTTCTCCTGATAATGTCCAGATGTTCTCCTGATAATGTCCAGATGTTCTCCTGGTGATCTCCTGATGTTCTCCTGATGTTCTCTGCTCCTGCCTCCAACAGTGGTAACATTTCTACCAAACTTCCTGTTTCCTGTGTGTAAATCTGAACGTCCTGTCTGAGTTCCTCCCTGACGTTTCCTCAGATTAACAGGAAGTAGCTCTTTGGTTGGTGGAACCACTGGTAGCTCCAACCCTCCATCACTACACCATGTAGTACACCATGACATGTAAACCGTACATACGTGTTACTGCTGCTCACATGATGCAGCAATGACCCAGTAATGACTTCACCATGCAGACACTCTGTCTGCACTGATGAAGACTCGCTCGCCGCAGGCTGCTCAACTCTTCAACTGATGACCGAACTTCTGATTATTTCAGCTAATAGTGTAATTACTGGACCAGTTGTCATCTCCAGGTGGTCCCTGGATATGGAAATGAACCAGATTGTGATGTCACAGTAAAAGCATTTTGCTCTGCCCTGACGCAGTGGGACACACCCTTCACCCAACACACACACCGTAGCAAACAGGGGAGCATGATAAATGACACACTTCATGGATCTGCTTCATTTCCTCATGTTTAGAGCAATAAGATGACAGACGAAGTGACAGAAGCTCAAAATCCAGCCAGGATTAAAACCTGTTTATTTGACAAATGAACAGGAACCAACTGAAAACAAGGAGAACTGGGTTAAACTGGGACATCTCTCTAACCTAAAGTGTCCCAGTGATAACCAACGTCTAGAACAAAGGGACAGACTGAGCACCACGGGCGTGGTCCGTTGGGCTCATCCTGTTCACGGCCAGCAGGGGGCAGCAGGTGTGTTGGAGGTGTTCAGCTGCGCTGGCTGTGTCTCTGACAGATGTAGCGCAGCCTGGTGGAGCAGTGCAGGTCGTTGAGGCGGCCGTCGTTGTGAATGTGAGCGCAGTCCTCGTCTCCAGGACCGAGACCGTGAGCGGTCCAGCTGTCGGGCTGCCCGGGTTTCCATCGTCTGGAAGACAAAAGACCCAAAGGAGACACATCAGCCGGGTTTAACCGGCTGAGGAAGGTTTTCCTTCCTCAGAGCCAGACCCTCTAGTGATCATTAGTCCTGAACCACAGTTCTGCAGACCTTCTGAGGGTGTCTCAACGTTTAGCTGCTCTTTATTTACTTTTAGTCCAGCTCCTGGTCACCACCACGTAAAGCCATCTGACCTTTAACCATTTAGTCAGTCACTAAAGGAATCACTTGGTGTTGCATCCACACAACCAACAAGTTGGCAAAGAGCTTCCTTCAAACTGGTTCCTTAGACTCTTTGGTACTGGCAGCCATAAAAAACAGTTCGCTCCATTTTGTTTTCAATACCGTAATTTCCAGACTATAAGCAGCTCCTTTTCACACGCTTTGAACACTGCGGCTTAAACACCGATGAGGCTAAAATATGGATGTTTACCAACAGGTGATGAAGAGGACTACACAAGCTCAACGGAGACTTTACCTTGAGAAGAAAGTGACACTGAGAGCGACAACGAAACAGAGACCGAAGAAGTAATTCTGACACTGAAGAAGACAACTTCAGTGGTGTCAGTGTGCAGGAGGAAGACTAAGATGGCGATCAATAACTTTTTCAGGCAGACGGGGTAAAGTTAACGGAACATTTTCCTTCTTTGAATGTTGTTTTTAAACGGTAATGGAAAAATGTGAAGACCATCC
The DNA here is from genome assembly GCA_014839685.1 of Anableps anableps. Classification (NCBI taxonomy): domain Eukaryota; kingdom Metazoa; phylum Chordata; class Actinopteri; order Cyprinodontiformes; family Anablepidae; genus Anableps; species Anableps anableps. The sequence continues at coordinate 30,903,482 of CM026085.1, read as the reverse complement.
ATCCTTTTGACGGATTACAACTCACACACCTGACCACTCGGTGCAGACGCGCAGACATTTTTAACTTTACCCACAGCGTACAGCGCAGAGGTAACTAAGGTTGAATTCACACCAGCAAAGTCCTCTGGTCCGCTTGTTCGGTCCGGACCAAAAGAGGACTTTATTTTCTTCATTTGGTGCGGTTTACTTTCACATTGTGCTTTTTTGCAAACAGATTATAATTTCTAAACAAAGCTGCGCTGGTGATGATCATTGCTCCCATTGGACAGAAAACAGACATGGAAGTCCTGCAGCTGCATTTCTGCTGAGCACATTTGTGCCGTTCTTACAACTGTAATACCAGTTTAAATGTCAAGAGCAGCTCATTCAACGCTCATTCAACGGAGACCACTCCAGGAAGAGGGTCTGGCTCCGGTTGTTTGGTCCACACCAGGGTTCGCTTGAGTGTTTTCACAGCTGCAGAAAGGCTGTGGACCAACGGGGGAAACAACCTCTGGTCTGGTTACAGCGGACCAGATGTGTCGGGTGTGAATATGGCCTAAATCAATCAATGACAGAAATTCCCATCAGAGCATCATGTCTGACCTGAACTCTG
>CM026085.1:30782887-30897887 GCA_014839685.1 Anableps anableps | reverse complement strand
ACCTTCAGCATGGTCCACCATCTCTGAAGCTTCCAGCAGGACCCACAGGAGACGTGCTGCATGTTCTAGCTAGGCTGGCAGTCTAGAGACACCTCCACTCCAAGCTCCTGAGGGGACGGGTTGGACCCAAGGTTTCTGATAACTGTCAGGGAGGTGGACAAGGGGGGGTCTATGTATGCGACGCACTGTTAACCAGGGTATCTGCAGGTTTCAGAAAGTTAAAGTTGCTTTGACTTTTTAAGACCGTTTTAATGCCACCTTGAATGAAATAAAGACCAACTATAAATCCAGGGGATGGTTGAGGGATCTTGCTGTATTACAATCAAGCATAGCAAAAACCAAATCCAGAACACAGAAGACAAAACAATGGCTATGGCGCACCAGACAGTCCGGTGGACGTTGGAGATGTCTTTTTATCGTTTTTTGCTCTGTTAAATATCATCCACAAACTATCGCCATTGCTTCTTCCCAGTCGGCCATGGTTGCTTACTCTGAACTCAGGTTTGGTCTCGAGAGGTTTCTCGTCTGACATCTGAATGTTGGTGAATGAAATCAGTTGGTATGTGGAGTGTTGCTCCTGCCGTGTGGCTCGACGCTACGCACTGTACATACAACCAAACCTGTTATATCTTTTATCGCCGTGTGTCAAGGGGTCTCTCAGGTCTTGAAAATCGGCAGACAATTTTACAATCTTGCCGTGTGAACCAGGCATTAGATTCAGAGAAATGTCTGATAAATGTCTGTTTTGTAGTTCAGCAGGAGATCTGCCACAGCGCCAAAGTCCCATTAGCCCTGTTCTGAGGTGATTGAACTACGAGGCTCTCGGGGTGAATGAGATTCTCTCCAATGGTCTTCATGGGTCTGTGGCAGGTCACCTAGATGGTCTCCATGTATTTGGTTGACTTTGTGAACCTACAAAGGACCATCCAGTTCCTAACGGTCCAGCCAGAGCTCTGCTAGGACTGCTGGCAGAAGGTCTGGTTACCAACCGTCTGGTACTGATGATGATGACTGAGGAGGAAGGGTCTGCTGTCTGAGGGGTTTTGGTGTCTCACAGAAGATGTGGTCCTCCTGGTGTCCTTGGCAGACACTGGAGCAGCTGGCAGTGTTTAGTACCGCCTACAGTAGAGGATGTTAATGCCTTGTTTCCACTGAGCAGGTTGGTGTGGCTCAGTTAACTATTTTACGGAGAGTGTTTCCACTGCCAGTTGGACTCTCACTGGACAGGCGCGGTTAAACCCAAACGCCCAACTTTGTGTCATATTAGTGTGACGACAAATGTAACGCACTAGTATGTCTCGTTCTCATCGCATGCAGTTGTGTTTTTCTCTCCCCATCAATGGACGGTGTTGTGTGACACCAGTAGCTCCACCCTAACTGGACCGTACCATTGTCCTCTGGACCTACAGCTGAAGGGGGCCCAGGAATGGCGCAGTACAGGTCGGTTGTTTGGGTCGTTTTTACAACGGAAACAGAGAAGATAGAGTATCGACCCAAACTGACCCATGGTGTACCGCTCAGTGGAAACGAGGTATTGTTATCTCTGAGTCTTGTAGTGTGGACATTGTGCTGATTGATACAGGAATGTAGTAGAACCTTTCATCTCCCAGTGGTACCGTCCAGACCTCACCTGCAGACATGATCTTCAGCTTTCAGGGATTCCCTCTGAGGGGTTCCTGGTCTTACCCTGAGGGAACATGGTGGTTTGGATGTCCTCTGGACACCTAGAGGTTGATGTCCAGAGGACATCTGAACCTCAGAGGGACATGATGCCTCTGGACAGAACCAGGACCTGTATCTGCTGCCTCAGAGAGGGAACCAGCAGGGTTGAGACGGATCCTGAGAGTGGGACAGACAGGTGTCTTACCCACTCCTCATCGGTGTGTAGGATCACCAGGTGAGCGTTCTTCTTCTCACACCAGTTCTTGGACTGGTTCCAGGGCAGGTTCTGGTGGCTGAAGAAGTAACAGTCTGAGCCGAACAGGGTCCAGTCCACGGGACAACACGGTCCTGCTGCTGAGCCTGGGACAGACAGAGACACTCAGACATGTGGACAGAGAGAGGACATGAGTCTGTGGGTCTGTCCGTACTGTTGCTGACGATCCGCTCCAGGGAACACTTGAGGGCGTCGACCGTCCGGCTGAGAGAGTCCAGAACCGCCATCTGCTGCAGCGCTGCTGAAACTGAACACAGAGAGGTTCTGATCGGGTTCTGATCCGACCCACAGGGTTCAGAACACAGACAGGTTCTGATCGGGTTCTGATCAGGTTCTGATCCGACCCACAGGGTCCTGACTGGACACTGAGAGGTTCTGATCAGGTTCTGACTGGGTTCTGAACACAGACCTGACTCCAGGAGGTCCTTGTTGTCCTGAATGGACCACTGCAGGTGATGAAGGTCTTTAATGGATTCTGGAAGACAAAACATTCAGAATTTCAGTTGGTTGAACAGAACCAGAACCAGAACCAGACATTCAGCTACTTCCTGCTGGTCTGGGGCTGTTCCAGGAGACTCAGTATGCTTTTATTGTGAAAGGCTAGCAGTGATGGTGGAGCTTCCTGTACCGTGGCTCTGCTGCAGCGATGCGTTCAGGGACTCCAACCTGTCGGTCAGGCTGGACATGTCCTCCTCTGCAGTCCACAGCCGGTTGGACGTCTTTGTGTCTGGTCACACACACACACACACACACACACACACACACACACACACGTCATGTTTATCTGTGTTTCTTTGACTTCCATTCATTTCGACAGCCTGACCCCGATCCTAACCCTACACGAACCCAAAACTCAGTTCACACCTTGTGCTGCCTTCCAGTTCTACTCTGAACTGGGAAATTCCAACTTCCCAGTTGGAAAACTCAACTGGAATGGCCTCCAAAGTCATATTTCCCACTGCGAAAGTGGGAGCAAGTCCGACTACCCCCAGTTATGACTAGTAAGGCTGACTTTGCGTTCCAATATGGCTGCTCCTCGCGGCAGGAAGCTGTGGTGGAAACGTGTTTAGACGTGGGTCAGAGAGCATCTAAAGCGCTGCCACGTGCAGCATTAGTCCTACGCCCAAGCCTTAATCCACCAGCAATGTTTTTACTTTAGGCCTTTTTGTTCTGCAGGAACAACGCGAGATCAGGAATCTCCTCCTTCAGAGTCTTTGATGCTTTCTGATCAACTGGAGAAATGTTCCCTGATTTCCAGACTTGGCTGAAGCGCAGCTGGTATTTCCAGAGCACGGATTCATCGTCCACATGAAACATGAAAACGAAGACATTTGATGAAGCACCCGCGGGTGAACAATTCAGGTCCATGGGGAGCAGGAGGAAGCTGTGAGACTGTAAGCGTTCAGCCACAGCAGGTGAACCGTTCATAATTTCAGTGCAGTCATTTAATTTCATTGTTAATCTGTAGCTACTGGGGCCACAGTCAGTGGTTTCTGTCACTGTGGAGAAAAAGTTACATGTCTTCGTCTGCTTGAGGTGTGACGGAGCCATGTCGATTCTCTGATCCGCTGGTTGAATATTGAGAAACCGAATGAAAATTAGATGCAAATGAATGTCTTTATTATCATGTAAAACTGAAAGGTAAAAATAGGTACTGCCGGGATGTTTTTCACGGCGTCTATCAAAATGACGGCCATGGAGAAAACCTAGCGCTCCTCTGACTGAAGGGCCCAGCGTGGTCGGACCGAAGCCGAGCTGTCTACGTCACGTGGTTTTCAGATGTTCGTTTTCTCACCTTCACGGTCCACAGGTCCCACCTGTGGACCGTGAAGCCGTGCTCCTGTGACCCCCGACCCCGCTGCAGTGTAGCGTCATGGTGTTTTGCTGTGTGTGGTTTACAACTGCAGCCTCCAGTAAACGCGGCGATCATGGCAGACAGGAGCGACTCTTACACGAGCTCACCAGTTCGTCGGCGGAGGAAACGACTGATGAGCTGGAAAATCTGGTTTTATCTTCCATGTTATCAGAAAATAAGGTGGAAGGCATCGGTAGGACGTTCTCCCGCTGCAGCGGACCAGAACCCAGCTCTCGGGTTTCCAGGGAGCGGGGTGGGGCCGGGCCCCAACGCTGGACCCGGGTTTGAACACAGACTGGGCCCTGCAGGGCAAAATGTCCTCACAATGATGGTCGTTTAACAAGAGTAAGTCCTCTCAACGATAGCAAGACACACACACTCACACAGAGCAGTCAGCACACCCGACCCTGACAGAACCAAGATGTTCTGATCCGGCCCACAGGAGGTCACATGGTCCAACGGCTAAATACCAGGAAGGACCAGGAAGGACCATGCTAGATGGTCCTTCCTGGTCCTTCCTGGTCCAACGGGGCTCCAGAGGACCAGGGCCGAACCAGGTGTGTGTGTGTGTGTGTGTGTGTGTGTGTACTCACTGGTGACTCCCAGCACCACGATGAAGACAAACACCACGGCAACCATCAGAGCAGGAAACAGCCAGCGTCTGAACCTGAAGAGGCCAGAGACAGAGCCTGGAGGACTCTCTGAGAGACAGACAGGTGGACAGACGGGTGGACAGACAGCTCATTAGAGGCAGGAACATGAAAGCCTCCCCATCCCCTGCCTGTCCCCCTCCAACCTTTGACCCAGAGGGCGCAGGTGTCCAGGTCCTTGTCCCTGAAGCTGTTGAACATGGTGGAGATGCCTCTGGTCTGCTGTGGCAGGAGAACAAGGAGAACATTGCAGCATCACCTGGAGCTGAGGAACACCTGCAGCGGATCTGGGAGGAGCAGCGCCTCCGGCTGGGTTCTCACCTGTTCAAACGCCTGGAGATGAACGAGTCCCAGCAGCTCGTCAGTCCGTCTCTGAAGGAACCAAAGCGACCGTTTTCTGCCGAACGTCTCCAGGAACACCAGCAGCTCCTCCTCCCCACTGCAGGAAATGTCCACTCATCACTTCGTGGTTTCATAACGGCCCTCAGGCCTCGGCCTGCTGGGAGTTTCTCCTTCCAGAACTTCTCGTTTTCACCAGAACAGATCGCTGAGGGAGGAAATGGTCTCCAGGCCACACTTCCCTAAAAGAAGCGCAGCTCCTGCAGAGACACATCACGATCGGTGCCCTACTCATGTCCCTTCCTTTTTCACTCAGATCCAGTCGTTCAACGAGCTCTAAAGTTCAGGTTTAAATCCCCTGAGCTTGTCATCTCAGTCAGCTGTGACTTTAAGGCGAGAACCGACACCTGGGGCCAAGGGCTCCCTACCCCAGAGCAAATGTGTGTTTTCAAGGTCAGGGAAGTAGTGTTTAAAATACTCCTGAGGAGCTCCAGGTGGAGAGGGGGAGCCCACATCATCACAGCAGTGGCTCCTGCTGAAGCAGGGGGAACATCTCTGCAACTCCCTCCTGGAGCTTGTTTGACCACAGTATAATCTTTTTGGACAAAGCCCGCTCTTTGTCTTCCACCTGCAGTGCGTATGCGTCACGTCCTAGCATGCTTTGATTCAGTACATTTAGATGCAGGAAAATGTCAGACGTATGAAAGTTTGCGTATCCACATTGCATCGGTGAACCGATCTTCTGTGGCGCAATATCAGCACCAAAATTAAGACTATTGTGCACCCAACGGTGGCTACTTCCTTGACGCAGGAGGCTACATCCATTCCGAAGCCGGCTACTGATCTGATTAATGATAGGCTGGTGCTGGCAAATCAGAAGGAAGGCTACTCACTAGCATTAGCACTGGATAGGCTAGCAACTAGCATGCCGAGGCTGGTCACCCACTGGATTGCCTTCTTCCTCTGCTGGCCATTAGCATGGATAGGCTAGCGTTAGCACTGGGTAGGCTGGTCACCTGTGACCTGGTTGGCATACGATATCTGTAAGCGCCATGCATTGGATCCATCGACATGTCCTTCTAACAGTTTACTGTAATCCAACGAGACGCCAAGCATAAACATTTAAAACTCATTTAAGATTTTGACACAGATAAAGACGATCTTAAAACTGCCAGGTTTGTCCATTTATGCCCCCCCCCATAATGTGTCATAACCCCTGCTTCAAGCCAGGCCTGTTGGATCCTGCCCTCGTGCTCGCTCTGGTCGGCCAGGGGCCTCTCCTCTCTCACGGTTTATTAAGAAGCAGTTTCTGTCATACCCACAGCTGCAATCTAAATCTGATTTGACCCACATCATTGTTTCCACTATCTGCAGGTTAGGAGCTTTGAACTTAGTTCAAGTTCAAATCAGCTTCCAGTGGAACATATGTTCCCTGATCCCCTTACTAAACATCCAACTTCCAGACATCTTGTTCCGCAGTTTGTGAACGTTTTCACTGCAACTACATCATCCCTTCATTTTAGAGATGCATGGCCCAAAGACACGGGGTTTCAGTCTCTGCTGCCCTCTGGGATCGCATTCTGGTGGGAGTAAAAAGCAGCTTTATTAACGCTAGACTGCAGCTGATCCCGTTTAAAGTGGTACACCGCCTGCACTGTTCTAAAGCACGGTTCCCGAAAGCATTCCTGAATCTTTCCTGTGTCTGACAGGTGTGGACACCCTGCTGCCTCCCTGGGACACCTTTCTGGCGCTGCCATAATTTAACGGCTTTCTGGTCCGATATCTTCTGTCTTTATCGAGCTACGTACCGACGGCAGGAAACTCCAGACTGTCTCAGGGCCATCTGTGGGGCATCTGACTCCTGCTCTGCTCTTCCTCTGCGACTGGCGCTCTCATTCAGGATGGTTGGAAACCCGCCTCACCTCCCTCCTTTAAGTGCTGCCTGAACAACACCTCCTGTCTCCACCTCAAAAAAATACGCTGCACTCTCAGTAACAGTGTTCCCAGATATGTGAGGATTTGATTAAAAACAAGTTCTCCTGGCAGATTATTTTATTTACAAGATATTTTTCCCATGTTAACAGTGAAAAAATCAGCCAGTGGTAGCAGTAGTTTTGATTGGTATTAAGGAATTATCAACTTAAAACCAGCTCCTACAGCTCGCTGAATAGTTACCTGTAAGTTAGTTTTGTCTTATTTCAAGATATTTACACTAGAAACGAGACAAAAACACTTTTTATTGTGTGTTTTTGCAGAGTGTATGATTAAAATCGAGAGCCAAAACAACCCCGGTATGATGTTAGCTAACTATAAATGATGCTAATGCCAGCAGGAATGCTACGCACGTAGAGTAGGCTAGGAATGATGAAGCATCTGGTGCTGACATGTTGGTGTGTGGGGGGGGGGCCAAATGACAATCTGCCTAGGGCCCCAAAAAGGCTTGGGTCGGCCCTGGTGTTTCGTTTGCAGACGTCCTGAAAGGCATTCTGGTTCAGATCAGCAAGGAAGCTTAATATCTCAGTGTGAGGTCATCAACCCTCGGTGAGGTCATCGTTGAAGTACAGCAGGATGGCGGGGATGAAGAGGTCTCGGTCCATCCTCAGCTCCTCCAGCTCCGAGTCGTCGTCGGTGACGCCGTTCTCGCTCAGCGTCTTCTTCATGTCCAGGACGTCTCCGTGGTACTTCCAGGTGTAGCTGGGGGCGTGGGCGTTGTGGCGCAGGTAACGCCTTAGGATCTCCTCCAGAGTCTCCTCGGAGCACACCTGAGGAACCAGGAGGACCTCCGTGAGGCTAAACCCTTCAGACTCCATTACCCAGAGTGCACCTGGTGGGCAGTTCTCACCTCCAGCAGCTGCTCCTGGGAGGTCAGCGTGTTGACCACCCGGATCCAGCGTGTATTGGCCGACAGCAGCCCCACCTCGTAGCTGCGGTCCCTCCACCAGGGCCGGCCCAGGTCGCTGTTCCAGTTGGAGCAGGGGCCTCGGGGGGGAATGTGGACGAAGCGCCCCCTGGGGGTGTAGTACCGCTCGCAGAAGGTCACAGGGTCCACGAACCTCAGGATCTGAGGAAACCAGAAAACATCTCCGCTGTAGCTGATGGTCCCAGCAGGGTCATAGATCACAGTTTTACTCCAATACATTTGATCGGGATGGAAACTAAACCATTAACTTCAACTGGTTTTACTGGGTTTCATTGAGGGGTATCAGAGTAAAGGGGTTGAGCTCCCGGAGAACCTGGTTGGACCGACACTCACGTCTCTGGTTTTAGGGTCAAACCAGCTGCTGATGTCTTTTCCCGCGCACTCCAGGATGGGCAGCAGCAGGACGTCTCCTGCAGACACAAACATCCGTCACTTCCGGTCTGAGCTCAGACTGGGGCTCAGTTTAAACCCGAACATCCCATCAAACACCTGCAGGCAGAACTCGCCTGAGTACTGGCTCATCAGCGGGCTCAGGTCGAACACTTTGCCCAGGAAGGAGACCCACAGGTCGCCAGAGGTGCAGTGGGAGGCCACCTCCGAGGGGGTGAAGTACCGGGGCCGCTTCGCCATCTGTAGGGGGTTGAAACCGGATCAGAGCGGATCAAACTGGGTTAAACCGGGCTAAACTGGGGAGCTGAGGCTGGTTTAAAGTATCAGGAGGACGTTTCCAATCTCACCAGGTCGGTTAGTTGTTGCGTTGCTATGACAACAGGAGGTGCGGAGGTTGCTTTGTTTCCCTTCCTGGCTGAACGGCGGGCTGCAGACCGAAGGGGCTGCTGGGAGTTGTAGTGAAACACCAGAACACAACTTTTGCACTACCTGATCCAGATTCCCGTCTGTCCCCTTTGTTTTATTTATAAACCCTTATTAAAAGGAACATGTTTGTGAACTTGAAGAGATATTTTGATGGAGCAACAATTATTAAAAATTACAAGATGCTTTACAGAAAAACATTAACTACTGACCCATTAAATACATGAGAATATTATGGAAAAGCCCATGTATTTTACAATGGTTCCTAAAACCCAGTCTGAACAGACGGGTCTTCATCTGGTTTGGTCCACTGAGTTCTATCAGGTCCAGAGTCAGAGCAGCATCTACCAGAACATCTCCTGATTCCCTCTGCTGACCAGCTTCATGGAGATGTTGATTTTATTTTCCAGGATACCGGAAAATAAAATCCGGTATCCGGTACTCCGAGGGTACCGGTACCTGACCAGAACCTCAGAGAATCTATGGACTGCTGTTGAGATGAGACACCAGAACCAACAGTGGAGATGAGCTGAGGTTCTGCTGTCTTCCAGAACACCTCAGCAGTACCACAGTCGGTACTGGGTGCAGATACTGTCCAGAACCTGGAGGTACTGCTGAGTAGCTCCATATTCCTCAATTAAATATTTTATTGGTCTGATGAAATATTCTGATTTTCTGAGGAACTGATTTTTGTTTTTTTAATGTGTTGCACTGGTTTGCACTCCTTCTGTGCTCCACTGGGTTCGTTTCTCTCCAGTTCCGGGACCCAACCAGTAAAACCAGCAAAGTATTTACCTTGTGAAATACAAGCGAGTTGCTTAAGTATTAAGTCAAGATTTAATGGCAAAAAATACAGAGTATTTAGATGGAACAGAGAGACATTCACCAGACTTCACTCACATCTCAAGGATGTAGCCAAGAATGGAGCGGGAGTCCTGCTTTTATCCACTCTGAACCTGCTAGAGGGTGTTATCCTGCTGTCAGTTTATCCTTGACTGTGAGTGTGACTGGAGCCAGTCTAACGTGGTATCGATTGAGATGGTTATGTAAACGTGCAGCAGTGAGCGGTGAGAGCCAGTAAGACAGGAAGATAGGTAAACGAGGGCAAATAAATAATTTAAGCATAGAAATAATTAAGGCAGGCAACAAAATCCATAACAACTGTAAGCCAGAAATAGCTCAATTCAACACTTGAAATACATGAACTCTGTGATATCAATGTTTTTCCACTTGTTGAATTAAATTACTGAAATGAAATAACATATCCTAATACTTTCTGATCTATTGAGATCTTTCTGTTCTGCTCTCTAAGACTGTTAGAAACGAACCAACAACTAAAAACTGAGTATTAACCTGTTAAATGACTGGTTTGCTCCAGGAACCCATGAGTAGAGCTACCAGATCTATTAGATCCATCGGATCTGTGTGGCGAAAAAGCAGGAACTCTGAACAGCCTGAATCAGCGCAGTGATTTCTCATAAATCTTTATTTTTTATTTAATAATCATGTATGATACTGGTGTTTTACGGTCTTATTTTAAACCCACTCTCCGTGTCTCTCCCTCTCCGTGGAATGTCACACACGTGGCACAGATTCAGATCTTTTTCACGAAGTTTCTCCAGTTGGACAAATCTGAACAAAACCCCCGTCTCCCAGCGATTCCATCTGTCGGCCTCTGATTGGCTCATTGCCCTGTCACTCGAACGTTCTGAGTTTGTGATTGGCTGAATCCTAAGGACTGTCTTCCACTGCGGTCAGTGTTGATGTTGGGACATCTCGGAGCTGAAGCATCGCGAGGTTTGGACCGTCGGAAGCTGAAGGAGTCTGAGAAGAAGCGGATAAACTAACGGTTCTGTTCAGCCGAACCAAGCGGGTTCTAACCGGGTAACAAAGCGGAAAACATGGCGCCCTGTCGGCTTCTCTGGCTCGCTGCCGTGTGCTTCCTCAGTTCCGTATGGGCCGAACAGCGGAAGCTCTCACCAGGTAAGGCCGCCCCGCAGGCTGCTCTGGTCGGCCAGAAGGAGAACGGTGAGCCGCTGGAGCTCTGGAGCCGCCGGACTTTGGATGAAAGCGAATAAATTCCGGGTGAAACTTTCATAAATGAGAATATTATTAATAAATCAGACCTAAACTGTCATATTAGCAAAATTCTGAGGCTAAAACAATGAAACAAAGAGTTTATTCCTGTTTTTTGTGAAAACTGAATAAAAATGGAGGCGTTTTAAGCTCAAGATGAAGAACCTGGAAAATTCTGGGTTAGGATGAATCACGGTTCTTCAGAACCATTCCGGACCTCTTCATTAAGTCCTGGCCCACATGCTGCCTCTAACTCCCGCTGCTGGTTTATTTAGTGTTTAATTTTAATTTATGACATTAATTTTCCTACATGTCTTCATGTGTTTCAAACCGGATCTTCTGGATGTTTCTACTTTCATCACTAAACTGGTATTTAGAGCATTAACAGTTCAGTTAAATACTCCGAGAAGTGAGGGTGATGAATAAAATTGATGAATGTTGCCATGGCAACCCATAACTGAACGTTTCCCTGTCCCTGGCGGATGCTGGAGAACCCTGAGATGATTGATTCAGAAATGAAACACTTCTTCTTCTGTGGTTTTAAACCTTCTGATGTTAAACATGCTTCAGCTGTTTTAACTTCAAGTTTAACGGATTATTATTATTAGTAGTAGTAGTAAATATCCAGGTTAATGAACCCAGCGAGAGTAGAAGAAGAACTGGATCAGTGAACGATGGTCTTCAGGAGACCTCCTGCTTGAGGAGCTCAGCCTCCTGCTCCTGGGGAGCGGTCCGTCTGGTTCTGGTTCTGGGTCCAGATCTACTGGATCCCAGCACAGCTCCTGTCTGGATGGAGCTGGTCCTGGATCAGACCTGCTGGGGCAGGTCAGCCTTCCTCCTCCAGGTTTCTGGTTTCAGCCTCAGACCGGCTTCCTTCAGGGCAGAGGAAACCTGAGCTGCAGGAGGACAAGGAGGCTTTTGTCCCCACCGCTCCCCCCCCGCTCCTCCTGAAGGCTCTCAGGAGGAGCGGGAGGGGGGAATTTCACTCCTGACAGCTGGAGGAGGAGAAGGAACCCGAGACGTTCCTGATCTTCAGGGAAGCCGAGGTCAGGGAGCAGACCCGGGTGTTTCCAGGAGGTCAGGGAGAAGATCTGGGTGTTTCCAGGAGGTCAGGGAGAAGATCCGGGTGTTTCCAGGAGGTCAGGGAGCAGACCCGGGTGTTTCCAGGAGGTCAGGGAGAAGATCTGGGTGTTTCCAGGAGGTCAGGGAGCAGACCCGGGTGTTTCCAGGAGGTCAGGGAGAAGATCCGGGTGTTTCCAGGAGGTCAGGGAGCAGATCCGGGTGTTTCCAGGAGGTCAGGGAGAAGATCTGGGTGTTTCCAGGAGGTCAGGGAGCAGATCCGGGTGTTTCCAGGAGGTCAGGGAGCAGACCCGGGTGTTTCCAGGAGGTCAGGGAGCAGATCCGGGTGTTTCCAGGAGGTCAGGGAGCAGATCCGGGTGTTTCCAGGAGGTCAGGGAGCAGACCTGGGTGTCCCGGCTGGGCGGAGCCTCCAGCAGCCAATTAGAGCAGAGGACCAGCTCCAGATCTGCGGCGTCTAGACTGAGTCTGTGTCTCTGTGTCTCCGGTGCAGAGAAGCTGCTGGTCCTCACCGCGGCCACGGAGGAGACGGACGGCTTCAAGCGCTTCGTGAGGACGGTCGCGCAGTTCAACTACACCCTGAAGGTGAGACCAGAACCAGAACCAGAACCGGGCCTCTGGGTCCTGGCTCATCTAACCTGTGGTGACCTCTGCCCTCTGCCAGGTGCTGGGTCTGGGGGAGGAGTGGAAGGGCGGAGACGTGGCCCGGACGGTGGGCGGAGGCCAGAAGGTCAGGTGGCTGAAGAAGGAGCTGCTGAAGCACTCTGAGGACCAGGAGCTGGTGGTCCTGTTTGTGGACAGGTAACCTCAGGCATCTTCATCCTCTCTTCATCCTCGCTGTTCAGCCAGAAACCTGACTCACCTGGTCAAGGGGCGGAGCTCAGCTGCTCCTCGGGGCTGCAGCCTGCCAGGCAGAACTCAGGGACAAACAGCAGGAAACCTGTTGATGTAGCTCTCATCAGGTCGGGTTAGACCCGCCCACTGCAGCCAGAGCAGCCAATCAGAGAGCAGAGCATCAGTTTGGTTCGTGCTGTTCATTATTTATCCATAGCTGAGATAATAAACAGCTGGGAGAGGAGCGGCAGCTGAGGGGGCGGAGCTTAGTAATGGCTGCCGCTCAAGGAGGAGCTCTGATCAGACCAGCCGTAGCCGAGTTTCCATCAATGTTTCTTTTTATGCGCATGTTGAAGCGTCGCATTAGAAACCGTTGATGGAAATAACAACATGATTTTTGGCTTTTCTGAAAAGGAGCGAATGCGCTAAAGAGGAGATGGGAACAGAGTTGGTGAGTAAGTTCTGACGCAGCGAACGCTCCCTCCACTGGCGGGTCTGCGCCTTACCAGAGGCACGAATAATTTCTAACTCCAGTCCTCCAGTTCAGAGGGAACGACCCGTTCTCTCTGCGCCACGCTAGCTCGCCACCTCTACTTCCTGTTTATTTCATGCTAGCTAGCAACCTCTACTTCCTGTTTATTTCATGCTACCTAGCAACCTCTACTTCCTGTTTATTTCATGCTACCTAGCAACCTCTACTTCCTGTTTATTCCACACTAGCTAGCAACCTCTACTTCCTGTTTATTTCATGCTACCTAGCAACCTCTACTTCCTGTTTATTCCACACTAGCTAGCCACCTCTACTTCCTGTTTATTCCATCTAATTAATTTATTTAAGAAAAATGGTATCTATTTAATTTCATCATTTAAATTGTATATTTCATTCATTAATGAGACACTTAATGGTGGACTTACTTATTTCCTGACATATTTAATGATTTAATTTAGTCCCTTTTGACCCTCCATACACCTCAAAGGTCACATCACTATGATTCTGAAAATCATTTCATGAACCCCCACTTGGTGTCTCGCGACCCCTCTGGGGGTCCCGATCCCTACTTTGAGAACCCCTACTTTAGCTCACAGCTGGGTTAGAATGGCCTAGTCAAAGTCCAGACTGTAGACGTCCAGAACTAGTGGAGACAAACTCCTGGAGGAGTTCTCAGATTTAAACCGGGTCAGAGTCGGTTCTGGACCGACCGGACCTCCTGACCCGGCCCGTGTTCCGTCTCCATAGCTACGACGTGATCTTCGCTGCGGGTCCAGATGAGCTGCTCTCCAAGTTCTCGTCCCTGGGCCACCGGGTCGTCTTCTCGGCCGAGGGGTTCTGCTGGCCCGACCAGCGCCTGGCCTCCAAGTACCCCGAGGTGCATTCTGGGAAGCGCTACCTGAACTCGGGAGGTGAGCTTCTGGGGTTCTGGGGTTCCGGTCCTGGTGTGCGGGTCCGGCTGACTGTGCGGTTCTGTCCAGGCTTCGTCGGGTTCGCCTCGGACCTCGGCGCCATCGTCCAGCAGTGGAAGTTCAAGGACAACGACGACGACCAGCTGTTCTACACCCGGATCTACCTGGACCGGAACCAGAGGGTAACCCGGCCCGACGCGTCGGATCAGAACCGCTCGCAGTGAGGCAGGAGCAGCTCAGGACTCAACTCGACTGATGTTCTGGTGTGTTTCAGACCCGGTTCAACATGACTCTGGACCACCACTCCAGGATCTTCCAGAACCTGAACGGAGCCATCGGTGAGTCTCCGACCCGTTCTGGGTCGGTTCTGGACCCGTTCTGGACAGGGAACCACCCGACTGGTTCCTTCCTCTCATGCAGGGGTTACTGTGAGGTTCTGGTGCCGACCCGGTCCAGTCTGGCCCTCTGACAGAACCAGAACCGTCAGCTCTGACCCGGCTCTCTGTCCCGCAGACGAGGTGGTCCTGAAGTTCGAGAGGGCAAAGGTCAGAGTGAGGAACGTGGCCTACGACACGCTTCCTGTCGTCATCCATGGCAACGGACCCACCAAGGTAACCGGCCAATCACAGGCCTCCGCTGTGAGAACAGGAAGTGCAGCTTTGTTTAAACAAACGGCACGAACGATGACGAGCTGACGCCTTCAGGTGGCTAACAGAGAAGCTGGTTTATGGTTTGGTTGCCATAGCAACACGTGTGCATCACGACCGCGAGATTATTCAGGAATAACTCGTTATTTTAATCTCTGGGGATTACAGTGGGTTCTGGCTGGATGAGTTCCGGCTCTGCCCCCTCCCCCACCTGTTGCTGCTCTCTGCCAGTCAGCTGGCTGAAAGAGGAATCATGGCGGTGGAGCTCGGGCCATGTAAACAAATCAGTCTCAGACTGGTTTCACGCCAGAGCCGATTCCTGAAACCGATTTCTTTCTGAAAACTAAACTGTGAGTGACAGAAATTATTTCCAGCTTCTCCCTCCCTTCAGTGAGTCGGGCGGCGGGTCGGGCCGGGCCCGGCACGTTCGTTTAGTCGCGGGAATGCAGCCGTAGCACGAGCAGGACACGGTTTCACCAGAGGAGCATCTGAAGATGAGGACACGGCCTGCAGGCTAGCTGCCTGAGCAGATCACTTCCTGGTTCTGGTGTCGAGAGGCGCATGTTTCCTGATCTGCAGAACCGACACCAGAACCTCACAAGATGCTCCGCGCTCTTCAACGTTATTCCTGTCATTGAAATAAAAGCTGCCGTAGCCTGATGCTCCGTCTGGAGTCGCCCTGAATTCAGCCTCCAGATGAACGGCAGCTGCAAAGCAAGATGGCCGCCCTGGCCGCTGACGTCGCCCTGGACTCCGACCCACGGGGGGGAGGGGGGTCCAGATGTTCCGAAAACGAGACCTTTGATCTTCGACGAGTGGGTGAAATGGATTTATGGCCAGCGCTGGTTCTGGTCGGGTCCGAGTGACGCGTCTGTCGTTGTCCACAGCTGCAGCTGAACTACCTGGGGAACTACGTCCCCACGGCCTGGACCTACGAGCACGGCTGCGGCGGCTGCGACCAGGACCTGCTGCCCTCCACCGGCGTGCCAGTAGGTCCCGCAGCGCGCGCGTGTGTGTGTGTGTGTGTGTGTGTGAGCCCTCTGACTGGGGGGGGGGGAGCCCTCTGACCGGGGTGTGTGTGTGTGTGTGTGTGTGTGTGTGTGTGTGTGTGAGCCCCTCTGACCAGGGTGTGTGTGTGTGTGTGTGTGTGTGTGTGTGTGAGAGCCCTCTAACCAGGGTGTGTGTGTGTGAGCCCCTCTGACCAGGGTGTGTGTGTGTGTGTGTGTGTGAGAGCCCTCTGACCAGGGTGTGTGTGTGTGTGTGTGTGTGAGAGCCCTCTGACCAGGGTGTGTGTGTGTGTGTGTGTGTGTGTGTGTGTGTGTGTGTGTGTGAGCCCCTCTGACCAGGGTGTGTGTGTGTGTGTGTGAGAGCCCTCTGACCAGGGTGTGTGTGTGTGTGTGTGTGTGTGTGAGCCCCTCTGACCAGGGTGTGTGTGTGTGTGTGTGTGTGTGTGTGTGTGAGAGCCCTCTGACCAGGGTGTGTGTGTGTGTGTGAGAGCCCTCTGACCAGGGTGTGTGTGTGTGTGTGTATGTGTGTGTGTGTGTGTGAGCCCCTCTGACCTGGGTGTGTGTGTGTGTGTGTGTGTGTGTGTGTGTGTGAGCCCCTCTGACCAGGGTGTGTGTGTGTGTGTGAGCCCCTCTGACCAGGGTGTGTGTGTGTGTGTGTGTGTGTGTGTGTGTGTGTGTGTGAGAGCCCTCTGACCAGGGTGTGTGTGTGTGTGTGTGTGTGTGTGTGTGTGTGTGAGCCCTCTGACCAGGGTGTGTGTGTGTGTGTGAGAGCCCTCTGACCAGGGGGGGAGGGGTGTGTGTGTGTGTGTGTGTGTGTGAGCCCTCTGACTGGGGGGGGGAGCCCTCTGACCGGGGTGTGTGTGTGTGTGTGTGAGCCCCTCTGACCAGGGTGTGTGTGTGTGTGTGTGTGTGTGAGCCCCTCTGACCAGGGTGTGTGTGTGTGTGTGTGTGTGTGTGAGCCCCTCTGACCAGGGTGTGTGTGTGTGTGTGTGTGTGTGTGCGCGCGCTTCAGGACGAAGAGATGCCGCTGGTCTTCGTCGCGGTCTTCATCGAGCACCCGACTGCCTTCATGGAGGAGTTCCTGGAGCGGCTCAGCACCCTGAACTACCCCAAGACCCGGATCCGCCTCTTCATCCACAACAACGTACGGCCCGGTTCTGGTCCTGGTCCTGGTTCTGGTTCTGGTTCTGACCCGTCCTGTCCCGCAGGTGGTGTACCACGAGCAGCACATCCAGCGGTTCTGGGAGCGCCACCGGGTTCTGTTCCCCGACACGGTGCTGGTCGGACCCGAGGAGGACCTGCCGGAGGACAAGGCCAGAACCATGGCAATGTGAGTCCAGAACCGGAACCCGAGTCGGACCTCTGGCAGCGGACGCTAACGCTAGCCTGTGTGTGTGCAGCGAGGCGTGCCGGAAGAACCCGGGGTGCGATTACTTCTTCAGCATCGACTCAGACGTGGCTCTGACCAACCCGGACACCCTGAGGATCCTGATGGAGGAGAACAAGTAGGTTCCGGTCCGGCCCGGTTCTGTCTGAGGGCGGTCCCGTCCGTACTGACCGGTGCCCCGTGTTCTGACCCCCAGGCCCGTCATCGCCCCTATGCTGTCCAAACACGGCAAGCTGTGGAGCAACTTCTGGGGCGCTCTGAGTCCGGACGGGTTCTACTCCCGGTCCGAGGACTACATCGAGATCGTCCAGGGGAAGAGGGTGTAAGTCCTGCTGCTGTCGCCACGGTAACGGGCCTGGACCGCACCACAGCGAGGTTCCGGTCATCTGGTCCGGCTGTCACTGTCCGGTCCCGTTAGATCTCCTCAGGCCCGGTTTCCTGTCAGAACCAGTGTGGGCGTGGCCTCTGCAGCTGTTGACCCTGGACAGGAAGTGATGTCATTTCCTGTCCAGGATTGATAGTGGGCGTGGCCTCTGCAGCTGTTGACCCTGGACAGGAAGTGATGTCACCAAAGGTTCTGTAGCGGTCCCAGAGGTCCACTCTCAGGGTTTAACCTGCGTTTGGAGCGGTTCTGGTGTCTCTGACCCGCCCTGGTCTCTGTCCCCAGAGGCCTCTGGAACGTCCCCTACATCACCCAGGTCTACCTGATCAAAGGCAGCGTCCTGCGGTCCAAACTGGCCCAGGTCAGCCTGTTTGTGGACGACGGGATGGACCCGGACATGGTGTTCTGCAGAACTATCCGAGACCAGGTAACGCCTCAGGCTTTATGTCAGAACACGGGTCCGATTGCTCATGACTGGACTCAGCAGCGCCACCATGTGTCCTCAGGGCGTCTTCATGTTCGTCTCCAACCGCGACGAGTTCGGCCGGCTGGTGGCGTCCTCCACCTTCAACACGTCCAGACTCCACCCAGACATGTGGCAGATCTTCGACAACCCGCTGGTCAGAACCAGACAGGATGGCCACCAGGTTCTGGTGGTGGACGGCTGGGTCTGAGTCTCTGTCTGTCTCTGTGTCCCTGCAGGACTGGAGGGAGAAGTACGTCCACGAGAACTATTCCAAGATCTTTGAGGAGGGGACCAGCGTGGTGGAGCAGGTACCGGAGCGGGGCTATGGACCAGAGCCACGAGGTTCTGGTGTCAGCTTGGTCTCTAACGTCCTGCTGTTGTCTCCTACAGCCCTGTCCAGATGTCTACTGGTTCCCCGCCTTCTCTGAGAAGATGTGTGACCAGCTGGTGGAGACCATGGAGGACTACGGCCAGTGGTCCGGAGGGTCCCACAAGGTACCGCTGCCTTCCTGAGAGACACCCAGCCGTGCGGTTCCTCAGGGTAATGAGATGTTCTGGTTCTGTCCTTCCAGGACGAGCGCCTAGCCGGGGGCTACGAGAACGTCCCCACCGTGGACATCCACATGAACCAGATCGGCTTCGAGAAGGAGTGGCTGAAGTTCCTCAAGGACTACATCGCCCCCGTCACCGAGAAGCTCTACCCTGGATACTACCCTAAGGTAGGACCCGACCCGGTTCTGGGGGATACTACCCTAAGGTAGGACCCGACCCGGTTCTGGGGGACGTCGAGGTTTTTACTGTCTTCTGAGGACTATTCTCAGGCTGGAAAACCAGATGATGAAACTATTCTGTTACTAATAAATTAGTTCCTTCTTGTTTTAGTCCAATTTATTTCTCCACATGAAGGGGAAAAGAAAATTATAAATTTAATTATTTTAGCTGAAACATTCACTCTGCATATTAATGGGGACAGTTTTACCCAAATATTTCCATAAAATAGTTTTAATAAATAACCATAACCAAGTGTTGCTGTAGCTAAATGTTATCATGCTTTTCACTAATGCTAATGCTAATAAATGTGCTCTGGTTTATATTCTCAGCTTTGATTTCTATGCTAAAGCTACAATGAGCTGCATTAGCATGCTAATGTTTGCATAAAGGAAGTACTAATATTCTTTATTAATGCAAGCATGCTAATAAAAACTTTAAACTAGCATGCTAACATAAACTTTAAGCTAGCATGCTAATCATGTTTTACATGAACTCTATTATTTTATTTATTGTTAGCATTAAATAAGAGAAGATATTCCTAGTGAACTTTATGACTGAACACTTCATGCTAGCCGGCTAACACTTTATGCTAGCATGCTAACACTAAGAAACCAGTTCAAACCCAATAATGAAAATGCTAAAGCTAATGCTAACATCCAGAGCTAATCGCTACGGTTTATTTGCAGCTGGAAATTTTTCCTCACATCTGGAAGATTTAAGAGATTCTGAGGAAAACTGAAATTGTTTAAAGTCTGATCTGTAAACATGTTGCTGTTAAGCTAATGCTAATTATACCAGAAATTAACATCGGCATGACTTTTAACCCCCCCCAAGGCCCACTCCATCATGAACTTTGTGGTCCGGTACCGTCCAGATGAGCAGCCATCGCTGCGGCCGCACCACGACTCCTCCACCTTCACCATCAACATCGCCCTGAACAGGAAGGGCGTCGACTACCAGGTACCCTCCCCCTCCCCTACCAGGCACACCCCCCGCCCCAGAAGCCCCGAACTGACCCGTCGTCCTGTGTGTGTCTCAGGGTGGGGGCTGCAGGTTCCTGCGCTACGACTGCAAGGTGGAGTCCCCCAGGAAGGGCTGGTCCTTCATGCACCCCGGCCGCCTCACCCACTACCACGAGGGCCTGCCCACCACCAAGGGGACCAGATACATCATGGTGGCCTTCGTGGACCCCTGATCTCCCCCCACCTCCCCCAGGGTGTGTGTGAGTGTGTGTGTGGGTGAACCTGAACGCATCATACGGGTTTCTATCATTCCTGTGTTCATGGTTCCACCGAACCTGAACGCAACATCACTCAGACACAAAAACACGTCGCAGTTCCTGGTCCTGAAGGCATCACGGCCGGGCTTTTCAAAATAAGAGTCTTGATTTAATTAGAGGTCACCGTGCTGCCTTAACTGAGTCTATGCAAGAACACACTCCAGGTGTGTGTGTGTGTGTGTGTATAGAGGGTTTAGATGCAGATCAGGACTTGAACTCATCACTGCAGCTCATTTTTAAACAGCTCCCTCTGTCCAACAGGGGGCGCTCCATCACTCCAGGATCAAATCATCACCTATGACCCCAGGCCGGGTTCAACCAATCAGAGCCTGGATGAGCCAGCAGGGTGAGGCTCTGATTGGATGCTGGTTATTATTTATGGGATGTTTAGAGTTTACTGAGCTGTTACCGGGGCAACGCTAGAGGGTTTTATATGTTGTTGTTGTAAATGTTTAGCTGTGATCTCTGACTGGAGGGAAACCAGGAGGTTCTGGTTCTAAATTATTTGTTTCATGGGGACTGAATAAAGTTTTATTCAACTGAACTCTGATTGGTTGGTTGGTGTCTGCAGAGGTTCATCTCCATGTTTTCTCCTGGAATATTCCTGGTTTTAACACCGACTCCTCCTGGATCTGCTGGTGGATCAGCAGCTCCAGGGTCCAGCTTCAGCTCCACGTGTTCTCCGCTGGGCCCCAGCCACCCCTGAGCCCCCCAGACTGGACCCGTCCTACAACAGCTGCGGTTCTGGAGGTGCTTCCACCCAGCAGTCTAACTCAGGTCCTGGTGCTGCCCAGGAGTCCTGCTGACAGAAATCCGGGATGTCCAAGCTGTGGTCCGGGGGCCGTTTGTGGACCTGGACCACACTACAAGAATGGCACAAGCTTGGTTTTCCAGCTCAAGGTTGGGGGCTTAACAAGTAAAAAAAAAGTCATCATTTTAATCATTCAAAAAAAGACAAATGAAAGTAGAAGGTTCTCATCTTTTGCGTATTTAATTGAATTTCAAAGTAGATATGATTGCAAACATCCAGTGACTTTTACTCAACAGCAGAGTTTTGAGAAAATCTCCAGACAAAGATAAGAAATATTTAGTATGTTGTTGGCAGATTTTATGTTTCAGATAATCAGGCTTCTTTATTCTGTCAAAATATTGTTTTCCTTATAGTTCTCCAGGGAAAAAAAAGGAAACATTGTCAAAAAAAACAAAAAATTATGACTATAATTAAAAGGAAAAAAATCCACATTTTGTGGCCCTCAGTTACTTTAAGCTTGAAAGTTTTGGCCCAAGTGGCAAAACGTTTGGACACCGCTGCAGTAAATAAGTCCCAGAATAAATGCAGAGGGATTAACGACAGCCGTCAGTGGTCATAATGTTATGCCTGATCAGAAGAGATCTTCTCCAGAACTTTGTCTCCTGTTGATCTGCAGCATTTCCAGACATATTGAGCTATTTATTGAGATCAGTACGGAACGATTTAATTAAGTTTGATTTAGTTTCCACTGATCCAAGCCTGTTACAGTGGCTGATATTTTTAGAAAAACAGAATCTGTGTTCAGTGTAAAAATATTTCAAGAGTTTACATGTCCCAGCCGGGATTGGACTGGTTCTGACTGGCTCTTTTCTCACATAGAACCACACTCTCTAGCTGATGCATGAGGATCTACAGAAAGCTTCTAATAAATTGTAGAAAGATCCCAGCAAACTGCACCATAATGCCTTCGAAACGTCCTCTCCTCCATTTGGGGGCCAGACTTTCTGCAGATCGACCACCAGGGGGCGGCAAAGAAGCTACAAACGCGCCTTAAGAAGAGGGTTTTTTAGTAAAAATGTACGTAAATTACGTAACTTCAGCATCTCGGTAGATTGTAAATGTTCTGGATAAAGTGGAGTTTTCTTTTAAATGTTTAAAGTATATTCAGGTGTTGATTTTGTTTTCTCAAGGGGATCAGAAACTGAGATATTCGCGCTTCGTTTAGTTTGACCTCCGAGGCTGCCGTTCAAACAAAATGGTGCTGGAGAAGAAAAGCTCCGGTGAGTTGGGCTCATTTTATCCTGGTTACTGAGTTAAATGTGACCCTGCAGCTGTAACCAGGAGTCTGTTAGAACCCTCGACTGGAGGACAGAGCAGAACCCCCGCTGCTATCTCCTTTCTGGGGGTTCAGGCTGAAAACAGCCGCTCCGCTGCGGACTCCACAGAGAAAATGACCAGTTTGAGCTGAACAGCGGTTTAATAAATAATTCTGATAGTTATAGAAACTCGTTTTACATCCTGATCATTTTAATAGTAATCATTCTATCATACGGCTGATTAATGGTGTTTATAAATACGTATTTACTGAAATAATGTAACTTTAACCCGCCTGTAGGTGTTCAACTTCAGAATGTTTTCAGACTAAATTCAGCCAAACGGTCTGATCCGGAAGTCTTCTATGAACGGTTAGTAGGTCAAACATGAGGGTTTGGTCCAGTTAATGTTAATGGGAGACAGTGGAGAGCAGGTCCAGCCCAGAACCCCTGGTTCGACCTCTCACCGCTTCCTGTGTGTTTCAGCCCGGGTGGAGGCGGGTCAGCGCAGGGTTCTGGATGAAGCGACCCGGCAGAGGAGGCTGACCCGGCAGCTGGAGGCGCTGGAGAAAGACAACTTCCAGGTTGGTTCTGAAACTGGGAGCAGCAGAGGGGTCTGATGGGTCTTTGCGGTTCAGGTGAACCCAGAACCGGACCATGAGTCCACTTTGACCCAGTCCAGACCCAGCTGCTGGTTAAACTGAGCTCCAGTAAATGCCACAACAAACAAACGAGAGCAGAGCAGCTGTGGTGCTGATTGAGGCTCATGGTGGAACATGGTGGGGTCAGGAGGTTTGAAGCCATGCGGTCCGTCCGGAACACCGTCACTAGTCGGTTCTGCCCTGAGGGGGGCGCTGCGCAGCTCCCAGCGCTGCATTCACTGACAGTCAGACATCTGACGTTTCCTCCCTGAAACTCTGTTCAGAACATTTATGAGTTCAGATTCACAGCGACATGAAACGCATCCAGGTTCCCCCCACTGATGGTTCCCCTCCATGATGGTTCCCCCACTGATGGTTCCCCTCCATGATGGTTCCCCTCCGATGATGGTTCCCCCCTGTGATGGTTCCCCCCTGTGATAGTTCTCCTGTGATGGTTCCCCTCCGATGATGGTTCCCCCCTGTGATGGTTCCCCTCCGATGATGGTTCCCCTCCGATGATGGTTCCCCCCTGTGATGGTTCCCCTCCATGATGGTTCCCCTCCATGATGGTTCCCCCACTGATGGTTCCCCTCCGATGATGGTTCCCCCCTGTGATGGTTCCCCCCTGTGATAGTTCTCCTGTGATGGTTCCCCTCCGATGATGGTTCCCCCCTGTGATGGTTCCCCCCACTGATGGTTCCCCCACTGATGGTTCCCCTCCATGATGGTTCCCCCACTGATGGTTCCCCTCCATGATGGTTCACCTCCATGATGGTTCCCCCCTGTGATAGTTCTCCTGTGATGGTTCCCCTCCGATGATGGTTCCCCCCACTGATGGTTCCCCCACAGATGGTTCTCCTCTGATGATGGTTCCCCTCCGATGATGGTTCCCCTCTGATGATGGTTCCCCCCTGTGATGGTTCCCCTCCGATGATGGTTCCCCTCTGATGATGGTTCCCCTCCGATGATGGTTCCCCCCTGTGATGGTTCCCCTCCGATGATGGTTCCCCCCTGTGATAGTTCTCCTGTGATGGTTCCCCTCTGATGATGGTTCCCCCCTGTGATGGTTCCCCTCCGATGATGGTTCCCCCCTGTGATAGTTCTCCTGTGATGGTTCCCCTCCGATGATGGTTCCCCGCTGTGATGGTTCCCCCCTGTGATGGTTCCCCTCCGATGTTGGTTCCCCTCCGATGATGGTTCCCCTCCGATGATGGTTCCCCCCCTGTGATAGTTCTCCTGTGATAGTTCTCCTCTGATGATGGTTCCCACCCTGATGGTTCCCCCCTGTGATGGTTCCCCTCCGATGATGGTTCCCCTCTGATGATGGTTCCCCCCTGTGATAGTTCTCCTGTGATGGTTCCCCTCTGATGATGGTTCCCCTCCGATGATGGTTCCCCTCCGATGATGGTTCCCCCCTGTGATGGTTCCCCTCCGATGATGGTTCCCCCCTGTGATAGTTCTCCTGTGATGGTTCCCCTCCGATGATGGTTCCCCTCTGATGATGGTTCCCCTCTGATGATGGTTCCCCCCTGTGATGGTTCCCCTCCGATGATGGTTCCCCCCTGTGATAGTTCTCCTGTGATGGTTCCCCTCCGATGATGGTTCCCCCCTGTGATGGTTCCCCCACTGATGGTTCCCCCCCCCCCGATGGTCCAGCAGGTCTTCCTCCAGCCGGTTCTGCTCTGCTGGAGCCAGACCCGAGCACAGCTGCATAATCCAGCGGATGAATATTAATAGTCTGAGTGTGGTTTTACCTGATGATGATGATGATGGTGGCGGCGGCTCGGTGTTTGTCTCCAGGACGACCCCCTGTCCTCCCTGCCCCCGCCCGGTCCCACGGCCCGTCTCCCGGCCTTCAGCGAGACGGAGGAACCAGGTGAGTGTCCTCCTGACGGACCTTCCGTCCCGCCGCTCTGTCCGGCTCACCGTCTCCGTCTCCTCAGAGAAGAAGAGGAGGAAGACGAGGGGCGACCACTTCAAGCAGCGCTTCAGGAAGAACTTCACCACCCTGCTGGAGGAGGAGGTGAGACCTGCTGCTCTCTGATTGGCTGACAGTCACCTGACTCACCTCCTGCTCTCTGATCGGCAGAACCTGTCGGAGAGGCCGGAACCCAACTACCTGTCGGCGGCGGCCCCGCCCTCCTCGCTGCCGCCGCGCCACTTCTGCTGCGTCTGCGGCTTCCCCTCCCACTACACCTGCACCACCTGCGGGGGGCGCTACTGCAGCAGCAAGTGTCTGATCACCCACCGGGAGACCAGGTAGGAGAGCAGCCCCGGCTCACCTGGAGCCGTCCTGGAGAGCTCCAGCTGGAAGACGTCCCAGAACCCTGCTGCTGACCCGGTCCACTTCCTGTCTGCCGGGGCTACTTCCTGTTGACCCCTCGTCTTCCTGTTGTCTCTGTCTACTTCCTGTTGTCTCTGTCGTCTACTTCCTGTCGTCCTTGGCTACTTCCTGTTATCCTTGGCTACTTTCTGTTGTCCTGGGCTATTTCCTGTCGTCCCTGTCTACTTCCTGTCTGCCGGGGCTACTTCCTGTTGACCCCTTGTCTTCCCGTTGTCTCTGTCTACTTCCTGATGTCCCGGTCTAGTTCCTGTCATCCCTGTCTACTTCCTGTCTAGTTCCTGTCATCCCTGTCTACTTCCTGTCTACTTCCTGTCTCCCGGGGCTACTTCCTGTTGACCACTCATCATCCTGTTGTCTCTGTCTACTTCCTGTTGTCCCGGTCTAGTTCCTGTCATCCCTGTCTACTTCCTGTCGTCCCTGTCTACTTCCTGTCATCCCTGTCTACTTCCTGTCGTCCCTGTCTACTTCCTGTCGTCCCGGGCTACTTCCTGTCGTCCCGGGCTACTTCCTGTCGTCTCTGTGTACTTCCTGTGTCCCTGTCTACTTCCTGTCGTCCCTGTCTACTTCCTGTCGTCCTGGGCTACTTTCTGTTGTCCTGGGCTACTTCCTGTTGTCCCTGTCTACTTCCTGTCGTCCCTGTCTACTTCCTGTCGTCCCTGTCTACTTCCTGTCGTCCTGGGCTACTTTCTGTTGTCCTGGGCTACTTCCTGTTGTCCCTGTCTACTTCCTGTCGTCCCTGTCTACTTCCTGTCGTCCCTGTCTACTTCCTGTCGTCCCGGGCTACTTCCTGTCGTCCCGGGCTACTTCCTGTCGTCTCTGTGTACTTCCTGTGTCCCTGTCTACTTCCTGTCGTCCCTGTCTACTTCCTGTCGTCCTGGGCTACTTCCTGTCGTCCTGGGCTACTTTCTGTTGTCCTGGGCTACTTCCTGTTGTCCCTGTCTACTTCCTGTCGTCCCTGTCTACTTCCTGTCGTCCCGGTCCTCCTCTGCTGGGGCACCAGGTTCCTAATGCTCGGCTGAGGATAAGGAGGGTCCAGCTGCTGGACTGGTCTGTCCCCAGCGGAGAGCGTTGGACACCTGGAGACGTGGACATCCTGGTGTCCACAGGTCGGGACGGCTGTAGGTGGACGGAAGGAGGACTGGACGGACTCAGAGGTTCTGGGCCGACCTCCAGCGGGAGATGCAGGACCAGGAGGACGGCTGTGAGACGCTGGTTTCCCTGGGGGACAGATGGTGTCCTCCTGTCCTGCTCAGCCTGACTGTCCCTGGTGTGTCTCCGCAGGTGTCTGAAGTGGACGCTCTAGGACCCTGGCGCCCTGACTGGACCGGTGGGGGAGCCCAGTCCTCCTGAGGACATGTTGGACTTCTGCTGCTGACAAATGTCCTCTAATGGGGTCCGGTTCTGGTTCTGCTCCCGAACCTGGAGGACCCGTCTCCGTCTTTACGAGCTCTGAGTTTCTGCAGAAGGTTCTACTGGAGTCGGGTCCAGTTGAGACAGGAACCGGAACCGACCCAACCAGAACCGACCCACATCCCCTCGGCTCCCATTTCCTTCTCTTCTGGACGCTGCCATAAATGTACTCTGAGTTTCTGACCTTTCAAAATAAAACGTTCAGCTCCACAGGAAGCTCGTGTTCAGCAGCGGGGTCAAAGGTCACCCGGGCTCTCCAGGGGGACTGGATCTGAAGGCGAGATCAGAACCGGTGGTCCGTGTCCAACGTGAATAAATGTAAAATTAGGAGAAAATGACGACTTTCAAATTAAAGTCTGACGTCGGCGCGACAGGAAGTGATCCTGGTTGCTTCTGTTGCCGTGGTAACCAGGACCACGTTCTCTGAAGTCCGGCCGAATACAGGAAGTGTTTCCGGGTGAAAAGTGACCCACATCCTGTTGCTGAGAAAAGGTGAAATATTTGTTCAGTTTAATCGGTCGAGCCGGAAATATTTCATTAAACAAGGAAAAACACTGAATGGTAACTTTGCCAAAACGTAGTAAATGCGCTTCATGAAGAGCTTGTTGTTGAGGCGGACAAAGTCAGAGCATCGTGGGCCACGTGACAAAGTTTGGACACCCCGGGGTGAAAAGTTTGGACACCCCGGGGTGAAAAGTCTGGACACCCCGGGGTGAAAAGTTTGGACACCCCGGGGTGAAAAGTCTGGACACCCTGGGGTGAAGGCGTCTGCGGCCGGGTTGAAAAGTTTGGACACCCCGGGGTGAAAAGTTTGGACACCCCGGGGTGAAAAGTCTGGACACCCCGGGGTGAAAAGTTTGGACACCCCGGGGTGAAAAGTTTGGACACCCCGGTGTGAAGGCGTCTGCGGCCGGGGTGAAAAGTTTGGACACCCCGGTGTGAAGGCGTCTGCGGCCGGGTTGAAAAGTTTGGACACCCCGGGTTGAAAAGTTTGGACACCCCAGGGTGAAAAGTTTGGACACCCCGGGGTGAAAAGTTTGGACACCCCGGGGTGAAGGCGTCTGGACACCCCGGGGTGAAGGCGTCTGCAGCCGGGGTGAAAAGTTTGGACACCCCGGGGTGAAAAGTTTGGACACCCCGGTGTGAAGGCGTCTGCGGCCGGGTTGAAAAGTTTGGACACCCCAGGGTGAAAAGTTTGGACACCCCGGGGTGAAGGCGTCTGCGGCCGGGGCTCCTGCTTCGGGTGCTGGAGCAAGCCGCACGGCGGGTGTGAGACGCCGGTCCATGGCTGCGCTCCGCTCCGCAGCCCGACGCGGCTGTTACTCCTCTGATGCCAGCGGACAGAACCGGTCCATACGACGGACAGAACCGGTCCATACGACAGACAGAACCGGTCCATACGACGGACAGAACCGGTCCATACGACGGACAGAACCGGTCCATACGACGGACAGAGCTGCCCGGTGAAGCCGCGGCTCTGGACCCGCGCAGCTTCGCTACCGAGGCCTACACGGCTCTTCGGACCGAAAAGTTAGTACACCCCTGCTCCAGACGCCCCTCCCAGTCCAACGGCGGCATCCTTACTGGTTCAGCGGGATCCAGCTGACCTCTGACCGTTAGCGCCAGAGGTCAGAGGTCAGCTCACACGTGGTCCGAAGCCGCCTCCACAAAGTCCCTGCGGCTCCCTGGTCGCCATGGTAACCGCGCCATAAAGACCAGTCAATCATTAAAGTGGACTTTAGCTTCTTCTGGGCTTTTACCTGCTCTCTCTCTCTCTCACACACACACACACACACACACACACACACACACACACACACACTCTCACACACCTGCTGCGAGGCCAGGAGCGGTTCTTCTCTCCGGCCGCAGGAAGCCGTCGCACCGCGGAGCCGCCGCCTCTAAACCAGTCAGTGAGTACCGACTGGGAGGGCTGGGAGGGGGTGAACTGGGCCGGTTCTGGTTCTGGTCCGGCAGGTCCTGAGCCGGTCTGAGATAAACTGGAGGAGAGAACCGAGGGGTTGGATTGAGCTGGTTCTGAAGGCGGGTCAGTCCATGATCGGAGTGAAACCGAACCTGAACAGAACCGTTCAACACGGCCGGGTCCGTTTGGAGCAGCTGTAAACGGACCACCTGTCTGGATCGGTTCTGGTTCTGGTTCGTGACGGTCAGCAGGTGCTGGATCTTGGTGGCGTCTGTGTTGGACCCGGTTCTGACCCAGATCAGCCTGCAGATGCTCCGGAAGGTCCAACATCCTCTCGGTGAGCTTTGACCCTGAACCCGAGGGTCTCTGAGTTCTCAGAACCGGGGGTTCTGCTGGGTTCTGCTCCAGAACCTTTTACTCTGCTCCACTGGGTCCGGTTCAGTTCAAGCTTGGATCAGAGCAGCAGCTCACGTTTAACTATTCGGGTCTCTAGAAGAACCGCTCAGAACCAGAACCTGGAACCCAGAACTGAGGTTCTGCTTTCATGGGGTCCGGGTTCTGGTTCTGCTTTCACCGGGTTCTGG
This sequence comes from Anableps anableps, assembly GCA_014839685.1. Classification (NCBI taxonomy): domain Eukaryota; kingdom Metazoa; phylum Chordata; class Actinopteri; order Cyprinodontiformes; family Anablepidae; genus Anableps; species Anableps anableps. The sequence continues at coordinate 30,869,080 of CM026085.1, read as the reverse complement.
AGAGCCGATTCTGTCTCTGGCTTCCAGCTGCAGCTCCGGCGCCTCCGGACCCAGACGGTTCTGAAGCAGGACGGACTAAAGATGAAGGTTTTATGAAACAGACCTGTAGATGATAGAAGATTTAGTGGAAGGTAGAAACCTGAGGGTTTGCCGTATGTTGTGACAGTCAGTCATGGCTGTTTTGCTGCCTGAGGGCAGAGTTCAGCGTTGGCGTCGTTTCTTCCTCCAACACGGCGTCTTCGTTAGTCGCTCCAGTTCCAGCCAGAGCAGAACTTTCTGGACCGTCCAGTTTCTAGAAGTAATCTGAGAGGGAGCGCGGTGGCTGGACGAGCCTGTCCTGCCAGGGCCCGTTCCTGGACGGATCAGAACCAGAACGGGGAGGAGGACTCTCGGTCCTTCATCAGGTCCGACCCAGAGCTCCCAGGGCCTTCGGGCGTTTGACCTCTGACCTTACGGGCCGGAGCCGTGTTTTCCTCCGCTCCGCGTCGTCATCCAGAGGCTTTATCCCCGACGCTGGACCGCGTGTTCTGGTCGGTTCTGGTCCGACCGCCTCAGAGGAACCTCCTCCTGCTGGATCAGGGTGTTTAATGGAGTCCCGGAACCAGAACCGGAACCGGAACCGGTTGATGGAGGAGCGAAGCAGCGACGGGAGGATTCACACCGAAGAAACCAGGATATGAGGCGGTAACCTGCCAGAACCGGAACCAGAACCGGAACCAGAACCGGAACCAGAACCGGTTCGACCCCCCCACGGCCTCCCCCTCCGTGGGGGGGTCCCCTGCGGCTGCGTCCCCTCCTCCCCCTCCCTTTTCTCCTCCTCCCCCTCTTCCTCCTCCCCCTCCCTCCTCCTCCTCCACTTCTCCTCCCTCCTCTTCCTCCTCCCCCCCTCCCTTTTCTCCTCCTCTTCCTCCTCCTCCCCCTCCTCCCTCTCCTCCTCCCCCTCCCTTCTCCCTCCTCCTCCCTCCCCTCCCTCCTCCTCCCCCCCTCCCTCCTCCTCCTCCCCCTCCTCTTCGTCCTTCCCCTCCCTCCTCTTCCTCCTCCCTCCTCCTCCCTCCTCCCTCTCCTCCTCCCCCTCCTCCTCCTCCTCCCTCTCCTCCTCCCCCCCTCCTCCTCCCCCCCTCCCCCTCCTCCTCCTCCCCCTCCCTTTGCTCGTCCTCCCCCCCCCTCCTCCCTCCTCCTCCTCCCTCCCCTCCTCCCCCCCTCCCTCCTCCTCCTCCCCCTCCTCTTCGTCCTCCCCCTCCCTCCTCTTCCTCCTCCCTCCCTCTCCTCCTCCCCCCTCCTCTCCCTCCTCCCTCCTCCCCCCCTCCCCTCCCTTCTCCCTCCTCCTCCTCCCCCCCCTCCTCCTCCTCCCCCCCTCCCTCCTCCTCCTCCTCCCTCCCCTTTCTCCTCCTCCCCCTCCTCCTCTCCCCTCCTCCTCCTCTTCCTCCTCCCCCCCCCCCCTTTTCGCCTCCCCCCCCGCCCTCACCTCCTCCCCCGCCCCGACCCTCGCCCCCCCCCTCCTATCCCTCCTCCCCATCCCTCTCCTCCTCCCCCCCCTCCTCCCCCCCCCCTAACAGTGACTCTCCCCGCAGGCGTCGCCATGAGGTCTTTAGGAGGAACATCTTCCCTCTCCTCCTCCTCCTCCCCCTCCCTCTCCTCCTCCCTCTCCCTCTCCTCCTCCCCCTTCCTCTCCCTCCTCCCCCCCTCCTCCTCCTCCTCCCCCCCCCTAACAGTGACTCTCCCCGCAGGCGTCGCCATGAGGTCTTTAGGAGGAACATCTTCCTCAGTGGCGTCCTCTTCATCGGAGGAGCCTCCTCGTCAGATGTTCTCCATCACCAGTCCAGAGGTCCAGGAGGAGTTCCTGAAAGGTGAGAACCGGACCAGAACCGGAACCCTGGTCCTGATCTGGGGCTAGAACCGGATCGGAACCAGAACCAGAACCTGATCTTCATCTTCTTCCTTCCAGAACGTCTGAGGAGGCTGGAGTCTCAGAGCGACGTCTCCTCCCCCCTCAGCTCCTCCTCCTCCTCCCCCCTCAGCCCCTCCTCCCCTGCAGCCTCCCCCCTCCGGCCCTGCTCCCCCCAGGCCTCCCCGCCCCCCCCCCCGGCAGCCGGGCGGCTCCCCAGGTGAGTCCGAGCATTGGCGGCCCTCGTGGCGAGCCCCAGCAGGTGGGCCGGCCCGGTGGGGGCCCCGGGGGGGGCCCAGCCGTCTCTGACCTGTCGGTGTGTGTCCAGGTCTGTCCCTGTCCAGCCCGGAGCTCCTGTCAGAGCTGAAGAAGGGACGGACGCAGCCTCTGAGACACGTCCCCGAGAGGACAGGCCTGACCACCGTCTTCTCTGGACGAGGACGACAGGTCCGTCCCCCCCCAGGCTGCCTCTCTGTGTCTCTGCTGTCCTCTCTCACTGTCCTCTTCCCTCCTCCAGGTGTCTGGCTCCTCCCCCTAGCCTTGGCCAGCCAATGGGAGGGCTGCGCCCAGCCCCGCCTCTGATTCTACCTCCACATCACCTCAAGCTGAACAAGATGAGCCATGAAACTGAGCGACCCGCTCCACAGAGCGCCGAAGCCCCGCCCTCCACAGCCCCCCCACTGGGACTCCGCCCTGACGCCCCGCCCTCCACAGCCCCACCCACTGGGACTCCGCCCTGACGCCCCGCCCCCACTGGAGCCCCGCCCTCCACAGCCCCACCCACTGGGACTCCGCCCTGACGCCCCGCCCCCACTGGAGCCCCGCCCTCCACAGCTCCACCCACTGGGACTCCGCCCTGAAGCCCCGCCCCGCCTGAAGCCCCGCCCCCACTGGAGCCCCGCCCTCCACAGCTCCACCCACTGGGACTCCGCCCTGAAGCCCCGCCCCCACTGGAGCCCCGCCCTCCACAGCCCCCCCCACTGGGACTCCGCCCTGAAGCCCCGCCCCCACTGGAGCCCCGCCCTCCACAGCCCCCCCACTGGGACTCCGCCCTGACGCCCCGCCCCCACTGGAGCCCCGCCCTCCACAGCCCTCCACTGGACTCCGCCCTGACGCCCCGCCCCGCCTGAAGCCCCGCCCCCACTGGGAGCCCCGCCCTCCGCAGCCCCACCCACTGGGACTCCGCCCTGAAGCCCCGCCCCCACCGGAGCCCCGCCTGAAGCCCTGCGGATGTTTTTGTGCTGAAGAGATGTTGAAGAGATGAAGATCATGAAGTTTAATTTAAATTGATCAAATTGTTAATTTCTGATAAACTTTGCTGTGAACGAAATATTTAAGATGAAAAGGTGAGAAATAAAGCTTGAACGACGACGGTGTGTGGATGTGGTTCAGTTGAGCTTCCAGAACCGGGTCATGTGACGCCAGAACCTCAGATCCAGTTTAGACCCAAACAGAACCAAACTGTTCAATGATGTATTTACTCACAGAGAACCAGTCCTGCCTTAACTAAGAACATGTTCAGAAATAAATTGACAGCTTAATAAATTAATTTTTGGCTCAGTAAATAGTTTAGCAAATGAATTAATGAATGCAGCAATATTTAAACATTTTTATTTAATATCAAAATATCAGACAATTGATTTTTCAGGTGTTTTTAAATGTTATCATTTATCTTTGTGCCGTTATTGTGATTTGGTTTTTAACTTTTTTCTACATACATTCATAATATTTGAAGAAAAAATGCTTCTGTGTTTAACACTGAGAAGGACAAAAGGTTTGTTCAAAAAAAATTTTTTTTTTTTTTTTTAAGAAAATTGTTTATTTGTGGAAAGAATATGTAAGAAAAAGCTCTGGGAAAATAATACATTTTTAAAAATCACATGATCTTTAAATATTAAAGGAACAATTGAATGAAGTTAAAAATGTTACCTACCCTGTCTGTCGATGACCAGCCAGCCTGTTGTTCCTGATCCAACCACTAGAGGAGCTGCTAAAAGAACTTTCGTAGGCAGCTGAGGTGAACCGGAAGTCTCTTTGGTTCACGGTGATCTGTGGCGGCACTCTGTTAGCCTAGCGGCTAGTTTGTGCTTCTGGGAGTCGAAGCAGAGCTTTTTCAGGTAAAATTCATCAAAATCTCCTGATGAAGTTTGGTTTTAATCAGAAGAAAATGCTGATAAACGCAGATAAATGCATGAATCCCGCATGGAGTTTTTTATTCAGTTAGCTCTGATGCTAACCAGCCTGTTAGCTTCAGAAGCTAAGCTGATGCTAACAGGCTGCAGCGTGAATCTCCCTTTGAACAAATGATGTTATGGAGTATTGTGAGTTTTTAGATAAAATCTGCTGTTAGGTTCTGTTTGTTTTTTAGTTTATCAGTTTAATTAAAACAGCCGCGGCTCAGCAGGAGCTAACAGAGGACTAGCAGCTCGAGGCTAGCTGAGGAGAAGAAGAGCTCAGAGCTGTTTCTACAACAGAGTTAATCACCGAGACCTTCCCATGATCACGAGATTAATAATTTCTGCCTCTGCTCATTAAAAGGTCTCTGGGGACATTCTAGATCAGAAGTTTATCTTGTGTTCTGCTCCTCTCTGGGAAGCATCGTTTTGGTTCAGCAGCTGACCATTCAGAGAATCTAATATTAATCGTAAATGTTAGTTTCAGGCTGTTCCACATGACGTCTACAGCTGTTATTGTTGGTGGGAAAGCAGTGCAGCAGTCTCGCTATGATCGCTGCTGAGTGTCTGAAGGTGTTCTGATGATGTTGGAGAATCAGTCAGGTCCACTGAATCAGAATGTTGTTGTATCATTGAGTCCCTAATTATAAATACGTTTGGAATAGAACAGAGTAGAAATGTCCTCAAATGTCCCTCGGTGGGAAGATTCAGGTGTGAAGAAGTTGGGCTTAATGGAAGCAAGTGGATTAAAACTGCGGTAAAAATATTAACATAAGAGAGCGTAGAGCTGAACTTCACAGACAGCGGGGGTTCGGTACGAGGCAGGAGGACGTTATTGTCGTTATTCACGCTTGACTCATAAACAGGCCTCCGGTCACTAGGTGGCAGCAGTGTTTAAAGCAATCAACAGGCTGCCTGTTTAACCCAGTCGAAGAAGTCGCCTGTACTGGGACGCTGGTGTGCAGAGCTGACGGAGGAGGGGAGATGGTTTCTTGTTGATGTCTGAGCCATCAACAAGAGATGGGTCTGACTTATCTGGGTCTAGAGGTTCTGGTTCTGGTCCGACTCCAGGCTCTAACCGTGTGTGTCTCCCTCAGATGGGCGACAGCGACGACGAGTTCGACCGCCGGAGGCGGGACAAGTTCCGGAGGGAGCGCAGCGACATGGAGCGGTCCAGAGAGCGGGAGGACCGGCGGAGGGACGACTGGGCCGACAGGTCCGAACGCTGCTCACTGGGTCCGATCCGGGCCTGGACAGAACCAGCCTGGGCGGCTGGGTATAACACCACCTTCCTCTCTGGTTCTGGTCCATCATTAGGTGGTTTTATAAATGTTCTGGTCCGTTTAAACAGAACTCTGGTTCTGTTCTCCTCTTGGTTCTGGTCCATCTGCAGTTTACGCTGAAAAGAACCAGAACCCGTTAAACTCATCAACTGACCCGGACCAGTGAACGGACAGAAGGTTGAACAGAACCGTTACCAGTTTGGGTCAGTGTCGTCATGGTGACAGTACTGGTTAAATAGATTTAACGCTTTGTGGTGGTTCTGATTGGATCAGTGAATGATTCTGGTACCAGCTCAGTCTGGTTCAGTACTAAAGGTTCTGATTCCAGTCCATTCTGACCCGATGGTTTCTACACCAGAACCAAACCTGGTTCTGACCCACAAACACAAGAACAGGTTCTGGGGAGAGGTTGAAATGTCTTCAGGTTCCGTCTCCAGCACGGACCAGAATGGTCGGGTTCTGTGGTACCGTTCTCAGAACCAGGCCCGGTTTAAAAGCTGATTCAGTAATGAAGCTTCATAGTTTAACATCTGACTGGAGCAGATCATCAGAGTTCTGGAGGTCCCGGTGGTACCAACAGAACCTCCAGAACTCCAATGTTCTTCCTGAACCATGATCTCCAGAGTCACCTAAACGGGTTTTATATGAGCAGAACCTGAAGCTGAGATGCTCCATCAGAACCGCTGTGGACCCTCTGATGGTTCTGGTTCTGGTCGTTTCAGGGAGTGGGACCGCGGCAGAGACAGGCGGAGGGACTACGACCGCGGCCGCAGGGACCGGTTCTCTCCTCCCCGACACATCAGCCCTCAGCACAAGCGCCTGAGGAGAGACTGGTGAGGTTCTGACCCGTTCTGACCGGTTCTGACCCGCAGGCTGATGCCGGCATCCTAACGCGGTCTCACTGCTTCCAGGGACGACCACCGGGGGGAGCCGTACCGCTACGAGCTGCCGTATGGCGGAGGCGGGGCTCCGTTTCCAGGGGCGGGGCCTCAGGGCTGGCATCCAGACTTCCCCCACCTTCACCCCCACCCTGGCGGGCTCCCCCTGCAGGGCAGGTGAGGTCGTTACAGCCCAGAACCGCCGGTCCGGCTGGGTCGCAGTTCTGTTCACGTCGATGTGTTCTGTTCAGGTTGGGGCTGATGGACCCGGACCTGCCGCCTCCTGGCCCCCCCCACCATGAGGAGCTTCAAGGTGAGGAACCCGGTTCCTGGAGGTGGCGCTACTGATGATCATGTGACCCCCTCCCCCTGGTGACCATGTGACCCCCCCCGGTAACCATGGACCCCCCCACTAATGACCATGTGACCCCCCCCCACTAATGACCATGGACCCCCCCATCCACTAATGACCATGTGACCCCCCCACTAATGACCATGCGACCCCCCACTAATGACCATGGACCCCCCCACTAATGACCATGTGAACCCCCCACTAATGACCATGTGACCCCCCCCTGGTAACCATGGACCCCCCCCCACTAATGACCATGTGACCCCCCCTGGTAACCATGGACCCCCCACTAATGACCATGTGACTCCTCCCCCCGGTGACCATGGACCCCCCACTAATGACCATGGACCCCCCACTAATGACCATGCGACCCCCCACTAATGACCATGTGACCCCCCCCCCCTGGTAACCATGGACCCCCCACTAATGACCATGGACCCCCCCACTAATGACCATGGACCCCCCCTGGTAACCATGGACCCCCCACTAATGACCATGGACCCCCCCACTAATGACCATGGACCCCCCCACTAATGACCATGTGACTCCTCCCCCTGGCGACCATGTGGCCCCCCCACTAATGACCATGTGACCCCCCCCCTGGTAACCATGGACCCCCCACTAATGACCATGTGACACCCCCCTGGTAACCATGGACCCCCCACTAATGACCATGGACCCCCCCCCTGGTAACCATGGACCCCCCACTAATGACCATGTGACCCCCCCCACTAATGACCATGTGACCCCAGACTAATGACCATGGACCCCCCCCCCTGGTAACCATGGACCCCCCCACTAATGACCATGGACCCCCCACTAATGACCATGTGACCCCCCCCACTAATGACCATGGACCCCCCCACTAATGACCATGTGAACCCCCCACTAATGACCATGGACCCCCCACTAATGACCATGTGACTCCTCCCCCTGATGACCATGGACCCCCCCACTAATGACCATGTGACCCCCCCCCCCCCCGGTAACCATGGACCCCCCACTAATGACCATGTGACTCCTCCCCCTGGCGACCATGTGACCCCCCACTAATGACCATGGACCCCCCCCCCCCCCTGGTAACCATGGACCCCCCCCCTGGTAACCATGTGACCCCCCCCCCCACTAATGACCATGGACCCCAGACTAATGACCATGGACCCCCCACTAATGACCATGTGACCCCCCCCTGGTGACCATGGACCCCCCACTAATGACCATGTGACCCCCCCCACTAATGACCATGGACCCCCCCACTAATGACCATGTGACCCCCCCCCCCCCGGTAACCATGGACCCCCCCACTAATGACCATGTGACCCCCCACTAATGACCATGTGACCCCCCCCCCCGGTAACCATGGACCCCCCACTAATGACCATGTGACCCCCCCCCGGTAACCATGTGACCCCCCCACTAATGACCATGGACCCCCCCCCCCTGGTAACCATGGACCCCCCACTAATGACCATGGACCCCCCCCCCTGGTAACCATGGACCCCCCACTAATGACCATGGACCCCCCACTAATGACCATGGACCCCCCCCCCACTAATGACCATGTGACCCCCCCCCTGGTAACCATGGACCCCCCACTAATGACCATGGACCCCCCCTGGTGTCCAGGAGTTCCTGCTCAACATGGAGGACAGCGTGGACGAGACGGAGGCCGTGAAGCGCTACAACCAGTACAAGCTGGACTTCCGGCGCCAGCAGCTGCAGGACTTCTTCCTCCAGCACAAGGACCACGAGTGGTTCCGCTCCAAGTACCACCCTGATGACATCACAGCCAGGAGGGCGGAGTCTCTGGGCGCCCTGAAGACCCGGCTGGCCGTCTTCCTGTTCCTGCTGGAGAACCGCTGGCTGGACGACGTCTCCCTGGACATGGAGCACGAAGCGTCCATCATCAAGCTGCTGGACGCAGGTGAGCTGACTGAGGCGAGGGAGGAGAGGGGGCTTCTGGGTAACGTAGTCCTGACGGGGGGGGGGGTTCTCTGTGTTCCTGAGCAGCTGTGATAAAGATGGAGGGAGGGACGGACTTTGACCTGCAGGTCCTGGAGGCTCCAGCAGGGGGCGGCGGAGATCCGGGAGAGAGGAGCCAGACGGGTCCGAAGGAGGGAGCCGTCGGCGCTCAGAGCGGGCCGGAGACGGCCGGGGGTCAGACGGAGGAGTCGGGCAGCGGCGAGAGGCCGACAGAACCCGAGAAGGTCAGAACCAGAACCCTGAGACGCTGGTTTTGAACGGTGCCGTTGAACCGCGTCTCGAAAGCCGCGTCGGGTTTTCATTGGTTCGTTTTGTGCTTATTATCGTTACGTCTGTCAGGCTGAGGCTGCGCGGCCGGCGCCGACATTACGCCCACGATTGGTCCGGTTGAAGCTCTGATTTGCTTTCGCTATGAAAACAACGCTTTCCTCACCATTCAGGCATTTGACTGAATTCCACAAGTACAGTGGAACTTTGTTTTGCTGTTCTCTGTGGCTCCAGCGGCCTTTATGTGATGGTGGAGTGACTGGAAGGTGGGTTGGGGGGGGGGGGCTGCCTGAAGTTTGCTGGACCTTTGTCTCCACCAGCAAATGGACTGGAAGTCCTGCTGAGGACAGAAAAGAAGGGCAGCCAGCGCAGAGAGCAGGTTCAGAACCTGAAAGCTGCAGTGGGAGCAGTGGGAGGAGCCTGTAGTGGGAGGAGCCTGTAGTGGGAGGAGCAGCAGTGGGAGGAGCTGCAGTGGGAGGAGCCTGCAGTGGGAGGAGCCTGCAGTGGGAGGAGCTGCAGTGGGAGAAGCCTGTAGTGGGAGCAGTGGGAGGAGCCTGTAGTGGGAGGAGCCTGTAGTGGGAGGAGCTGCAGTGGGAGAAGCCTGTAGTGGGAGCAGTGGGAGGAGCCTGTAGTGGGAGGAGCCTGTAGTGGGAGGAGCTGCTGTGGGAGGAGCTGCAGTGGGACCAGTGGGAGGAGCTGCAGTGGGAGAAGCCTGTAGTGGGAGAAGCCTGTAGTGGGAGCAGTGGGAGGAGCCTGTAGTGGGAGCAATGGGAGGAGCTGTAGTGGGAGGAGCCTGCAGTGGGAGGAGCCTGTAGTGGGAGGAGCTGCAGTGGGAGAAGCCTGTAGTGGGAGCAGTGGGAGGAGCCTGTAGTGGGAGCAATGGGAGGAGCTGTAGTGGGAGGAGCCTGCAGTGGGAGGAGCCTGTAGTGGGAGCAATGGGAGGAGTCTGTAGTGGGAGGAGCTGCAGTGGGACCAGTGGGAGGAGCTGCAGTGGGAGGAGCTGCAGTGGGACCAGTGGGAGGAGCTGCAGTGGGAGCAATGGGATGATCTGCAGTGGGATGATCTGCAGTGGGAGGAGCCTGCAGTGGGAGGAGCCTGTAGTGGGAGGAGCTGCAGTGGGAGGAGCTGCAGTGGGAGGAGCTGCAGTGGGAGGAGCTGCAGTGGGACCAGTGGGAGGAGCTGCAGTGGGACCAGTGGGAGGAGCTGCAGTGGGAGCAATGGGAGGATCTGCAGTGGGAGGAGCCTGTAGTGGGAGGAGCTTGTAGTGGGAGCAATGGGAGGAGCCTGTAGTGGGACCAGTGGGAGGAGCTGCAGTGGGAGAAGCCTGTAGTGGGAGAAGCCTGTAGTGGGAGCAGTGGGAGGAGCCTGTAGTGGGAGCAATGGGAGGAGCTGCAGTGGGAGGAGCCTGTAGTGGGAGGAGCTGCAGTGGGACCAGTGGGAGGAGCTGCAGTGGGAGGAGCTGCAGTGGGACCAGTGGGAGGAGCTGCAGTGGGAGGAGCTGCAGCACGGCGAGCTGGACTCGGCTCAGAGCGGCGCGAGAAGAACCACTGAGGGAACAGATACGGATCGTTACGGTTTCTGATGGCTGAAAACCCAGGTCGTCATCAGGACGGGCGGCCCGGCACCGACTCCCAGCTGGTCGGTCCAGGCCGGTTCTGATCCGACCCGGTTCTGATCCGACCCGGCGTCGGCAGCAGATCTGTTGGGCTCAGCGGGTTTCCGGGCGGATCACAGCCGGTTCTGATCCTCCTGATGTTCTCTCCTTCAGAACCATGAAGCCCCCAGGAGCCTGGAGGAGGAGGAGACGGCGAAGAAAGTGAGTTTCTCTGTCATCAGTGATGCGTTCAGGGTGAGCTGAACCATGTGACCTGCGCTGATGACCATGTGACCCCCCCTGGACGAGGACAGTCCAGGTGTCTGAAGCCCTGCTCTGTAACCCCGCCTCTTCCTCTCAGGGCAGGAAGAGGAAGCGCAGCCCGTCGGCTGACAGCGGCGAGGGCAGCGACTCTGACTCCTCCCGCTCTGACGGGGAGAAGGAGGAAGAGGAGGAGAAGGAGGAAGAGGAGGAGGATGGAGACGACGGTCAGTACCTCAGAGAGGGGGACGGCAGGGACGCTTTGCCCTGAGGTCAGAGTTCACGAAGTCTTCCTGTTTCTGTCAGAGCGTCGGAAGGAGAGGGGGAAGGAGAGGGAGAAGGAGGCTCCGCCCAGGCCCCGCCCACTGCACCTGACCACCTCCCTGTTCATCAGGAGCATCCCTCCAGAGGTGTCCAAGGAGGAGGTCACAGCTGTAAGCACGAACTCACCACCCGGAGTGATGGGAGGGGCCAGAACCCGGCCCTGTCTCAGTGAAACTGTCTGAAGGTTCGTTTATCTGGCTGACCTCTGACCCCAACCTGGTTCTGTCTCTGCAGCTGTGTCGCAGGTACCCCGGCTTCCTGCGGGTGGCGCTGTCGGACCCGCAGCCAGAGAGGAGGTACCGGTTGTTTCACCGGGTCGATCCAGTTGTATCTCTGGACCTTATCGGGTCAGAACCTCTGGGACTGAGCTTGACTGTGTTTCAGGTTCTTCAGGCGGTGCTGGGTGACCTTTGACCGCAGCGTCAACATCAAGGAGACGTGCTGGAACCTTCAGAACATCAGGGTAAACGCTGAGAGCTCCCGACACCATCAGAAGCTTCAGAACCCGACCGCTAACCGCTGGTTCTGGTCTCCTCTCAGCTCAGAGACTGCGAGCTGGCGCCGGTGGTCAACAGGGACCTGAGCCGGCGGGTCCGGACCGTCAACGGCCTGACGCACCACAAGCCCGTGGTGAGGAACGACATCCGCCTGTCGGCCCGGCTCATCCACAGCCTGGACCAGAGGGGGGCGCTGTGGAGCGACCAGGTAGGGACCCTCCAGAACCCGACCTGCTGTGGCTCGGCTGGTCGATTACCCAGAATGCCTCTGGACTGTGCCTGCAGGTGGAGACCAACCCGGTTCTGCAGAACATCACCGACTACCTCATCGAGGAGGTCAGCGCCGAGGAGGAGGAGCTTATCGGCGCCTCGGGGGGCAGCACCGAGGACGCAGGCGACCCCAAGACCTCCGACGTTCCCGTGGAAACGGACGGGAAGCTGCTGCAGGTGGGCGGTGGGTCTGATGGATGTTTATCTGTGGGTTCTGGACCCGGCTGACTGAGTGATGCGTTCAGGTCCTGGACCGGCTGCTGCTCTACCTGCGGCTCGTTCACTCCGTAGATTATTACAACTTCTGCGAGTACCCGGCCGAGGACGAGATGCCGCATCGCTGCGGCCTCATCCACGTACGAGGACCGCTGCCCGTGGCCAGGATCACTCCAGCAGAGGGTGAGACGCATCAGCACTGTGGTGAAACCGCCTAGTTAAAGCACAGGGGGGGCTATAACGTTGAAAACGGCAGGAAGCTGAGAACACGACCCTGAGGTTCTCCACAGTTAACATGATAACCCAGAGCTGGGCCATAAGTCGATTTCATCCATTCATCGAATTTTTGGTTTGAAGATTTAATTTTTGGGAAATCAGGATTTTTTTTTTATTTTTTTTATTCGGGCTTCTGTAGTTCAGTGATGTCATCGCGCCCAGGGCGGCCATCTTGGTTGACAGCTTCTGTTTATTTGGACTCTGAACTCAGGTCGACTCGACGACAGGATATTAGGGCCAGGTTATGATTTATTTTTTTCCCAAGAATAAAGTCGTACGGCAATAAGGTCGAAATAATACGAGAGCAAAGTCTTAATATTAGCAGAAAAAAGTCGTCATATCAGGAGAATAAAGCAGTAATCTTATGAAAAACAAAGTTAACTTGAGGAATATGGAGAACCTTGTAAAGTTGTTCATCGGTGTCAGTTTTACAGACCAGGAAATATTTCATCTTTGAGCACATCAGCAGCAGATTAGCGTCAGTGGAGGGATTTTCAGTGTTGGGAAGAAAGGACGACATGAACTGAGCTGCTCCCGTCAGACCCTGATAACTCAAAGGAGCTGTTTTCTTGTGGTCTGCTAATATTCCGACGTTCTCCTCGTGATTAAACTAAAGCATGCCTGCGTCTGGCCCTGACGCGCCGTGCGGCTCGCAGGAGGGAGGACAGAGGCCGCTTCTGGAAGCTGTGCTTCTACTCGGTCGTTCCTCCGATTCTGGGACAGGAAGCAGGAAAGAAATCGACCAAAATCAGATCTGGTTTGAAAAACGGTGGCTTTTATTTTGAAGCCGCGTGGCCCGGGCCTGTGACGGCTCTGGCTCAGCTGACAGTTAGCGTGACGGTGGTGCTGTGCTCTGATTGGACAGTGAACGAACACCTGAAGATGTGCGAGGAGCGTCTGGCTCCTCTGTTCTCGCCGTCGGAGACGCTGAGTGAAGAAGAGGCGGTGCGGTTCGGGAAGAAAGACCCGGAACAGGAGGTACCGTTCCTGTCTCGCCACCTCCCTGTCCACCTGTCTGTGTACGTGTGAGTGAGACGCGTGTCCTGTCCCCAGGTGGAGAAGTTCCTGGCGTCCAACACCCAGGAGCTCAGCAAAGACAAGTGGCTCTGTCCTCTGAGCGGCAAGAAGTTCAAGGTGAGGCCACGCCCCCTTTCCTCTCCGGGCCGGTTGCCACGGTAACACAGGTTGACGACGGCGGCGGTGTTGTTGTTGTTTAGGCTCCGGAGTTCGTCCGTAAACACATCCTGAACAAACACGGCGAGAAGGTGACCGCCGTCAGACAGGAAGTGGAGTTTTTCAACAACTTCCTGTTGGACGCCAAGAGACCCGCCCTCCCTGAGAACAAGCCCCTCCCACCTCCAGCTCAAGGTACCTGGTTAGCCGGAGCGCCGCCTCTGCTGGAGGCTAGGCTAGCGTTAGCATGCTGCTCCTGGCTGTGGTCTAACGGATCTCAGAGCCCGGTTCTGTTGGAGTCGGACCGGTCCGTTTGCCCTCTGACCCGTCTTCTGTCTCCGTCCTGCAGCCACTCCTCCTGGGATGGCGGCGTTTCCTGGTCAGTCTCCGCAGCAGCAAAGCCTTCTGGGATACCCTCCAGGAGTCAGGCCCCCCCTGCCGGGCTTCCCAGGTACGTGTGGTTCCCGGGTCGGGCCGTAGAACCTGGAGGTGGGCGGGGCCGGGCTGATGTTCTGTTTGAACCTCAGGTGTGGGACCCCACCTCCCGCCGGGCCAGTTCGGGCTGGGCCGCGGTCACTATGACAACTTCAGAGGAGGAGGAGGAGGAGCGTTTCCGGGGAAACAGAGGAGCAGCAGGTAAGACAGAACCACGCAGGTCCGGAGCTGCGGTCCGGTCAGAACCTCTAACCCTGCGTCTGTGTGCAGGGGCATGAGAGGAGACCCCCGGTCCATCATCGAGTACCGAGACCTGGACGCCCCGGAAGACCTCGACTTCTTCTAGCAGAGCTTTTTACTTTTTTATTCCTCGTCTGTCTGTCAGCTAGACCCCAGAGAGAGAGTGTGTGTGTGTGTGTGTGTGAGTGTGTGTGTGTGTGTGTGTGTGTGTGTGTGTGTGTGACAGCAGGACCAACAGCCGTTCATAGCGACCATCATGATCTGAATCAGGAGTTTTTCCAATAAAGAGCAGAAGAGCCAGACTGACTCCTTCATTTCTCTCAGTCATCTGCTGGCCTCCAGGAGAGCCTGGAGATCTTCCTCCTGGAGATCTTCCTCCTGGAGATCTTCGTCCTGGAGATCTTCCTCCTGGAGATCTTCGTCCTGGAGATCTTCCTCCTGGAGATCTTCCTCCTGGAGATCTTCCTCGTGGAGATCTTCCTCCTGGAGATCTTCCTCCTGGAGATCTTCCTCGTGGAGATCTTCCTCCTGGAGATCTTCCTCCTGGAGATCTTCCTCCTGGAGATCTTCCTCCTGGAGATCTTCCTCCTCACTCTCTGAATCTCGACCAGACAGATGAACCGGGATGGAACGTAAAACAAACATGGCGACACTCTTCATACGAGTCAGTCTGAGGCTTTTATTAGTGGTGGGGGTTCAGTTTAATTCAGGGTCTGTAGTTAATAAATCTCAGTCACATTTTAATCAAAAGCTTTTTATTCGCAACGGGACTCGATTCAAATGTTGAATGGAGTTAATTTCAGGGTTTATAATTAATCGTATTTCAATCTCAGTTCAAAGCCTTTTAGCTGCTAAATGACTGAATCAGCAGCATCTGAGCTGAACAGCAAAGATGTTTCTAGTTTCTGATCTGTTCTTCAGGTTCTTCAGCATCAGGTTGGAGCAAAGCTCATCTCTCCAGAGCTTCAGGAACCCTGATCATTCATGGAGCCTCTTTAGAAACGTGGACTGTGGACGCTGACGTTAGCGCTGCTGCTACATGGTTAGCATTGAGATGCTAGTCTAGGCTAGCATAAAAATTGTAGCACATTGAAGTCTGTGTAATTAATCTGAATTAATGCGTCCAAGTCCCGGCTCGAGTTTTCCATAGTCCCAGATTTATGGCCGTGCCAAAAACATGCGAAGACAAGGGTTCCGGCTCGAGATGTTTGTATGTAACAAAAGAAAGAAAGCGATTAATTGCGTTTAAATTTTTAATGCAGTTTTTAAGACTGTAATTCATTAGTAGAAACAGACGTGTTAAATTTCCAGCCCCAGTCTTTGCATATCGTCCAGGAGCGTCAGTCCCTCCACTGTTGCTCCGTTTGGTGACTCTTCGGCCAGCTCTTGGTGAAACTTTCCGTTTAGCCGCCATCTCTGATGTAAAGCGAGACACGTCCTCTGTGAATCAGACCAACGTGTGAAACCTGCAGTTTCACGCTGAAGAACGCCGTCCGTCAGCCCACCAGCAGCCGACCGGACTGGTTGTGAGTTATCAGACTGGGATTAATGTGACCACATCATCAGTGTAAGTCTGGCCTGTGTGGGACGGGATCATTTCCCCGACACCGCAGTGACCTGATCACTGGATCACTGGGCCCAGCTGGGACCTCAGAGCAAGACTTCAGTTGCTGTTTCGAACTTTTTCAAGTGACTGAAAAGAGAAGCGGCCTGTTCTTGTGTCGCGCTTTATCCACTCGGTTTGGATGGATAATGGATCAGTTACAGGAACAACTCTGACCTGTAACTGGTCAGTCTGGACCCGTCCTCAGAACCGAACCCAGACTGGTGGAGCTCTGATGAAGGTCAGAAAAACCAAACTGTTCTGGTTCTGTGGACCTCACCTGCTGCTCAGACCAGCCCCTGATGAGGTCATAATGACATCACATCCTGCCTCATCACCTGTAACGGTTCTGACTGCATATCTGGACCTTCTAACTGGTACCTAATGACCCACTGGTCCAGAGTCCCTGTAGAACCCAACCAGAGGCCCAGTAAACTATGAAGACTAAAGTTCTTCTTCATGTGTGGAGTCCACTCCAGGTTCTGGTTCTGATGTTGACATTAAAGGTGCTGCAGCTGTTCTTAGTGGTTCTGTTGGCCCGGAGGTTCTGACTGCATCTCATCAGCCTGGTGTTGGTCTGGTTTGGCTGGTTAATAAATTATGACCCGAGCTGGTGATTCAGGTGAAAAGGAGCGCGTCGGGGCGCCGCCTGGTCACCAGGGCAGCAGTTCGGGCTCAGCTATCGCCTATAATACCTGCCTGATGAGGCCGAGCGGTCCAGATGGCAGACGGAGGCATCAGTCCAGCAGCGGCGTCGCCTGAACCGCAGGAAGCAACACAGACAACTTCTCTGAAATATTCCAGTTTATTAACCTGACAGCGAAAAACTTTCAGCAACAAACTGGCTGAGCTGGAAACGCTGGGCTGAACGACTGAGTTGAAGAGCAACAACGATGAAACTGCTGAAAGGTGAAACAGCAGCGATCCAATGATGTCAGTTCAGTTTGATCTACAGGCATGTTTGGGTTCTTTATGTTGGTGGCCGAATTCCTGCAGGTTCTTCTCTCAGCCTCTAATCCGATTCTGGTTTTGGTTGTTGTGATCTTCGGGTCAGAACAGGAAGAATTCATCTCCTGAACATGTAGTGAACTAAAGGGAACCAGAACATTTCATCAGAAGAACATCCATGTTTCATTTCCTGATTCAGGATGAAACATTTCAGGAAATCAACAGAAATCAGATTCTAGAAGCAAACAAGATCAGGATTTCTTCCTTTTCATATCTGAAGCCAAGCATCAGAACCAAGGATGGAACATGGTTAACGGTGGGACATGATGCCGATGATCCAGCTGGTGTCTTCAGATCCATCAGTGTGCTGTCTGCCCCGGTTCTGGACCTCTGTGACGGGTCCGCCGATGTGCAGTCATAGCCCGGTTCTGGCTGAAGTGTTTCCCACAGAGTTCACACCAGAACGGGTCCTCTGCAGTGGCGGCGGCTGTGAACGTCCAGGATGTACTTCTGAGCAAAGCGTCTCCCACAGCGTCCACAGCTGAAGGGTCTCTCTCCGCTGTGGCTCCGCAGGTGTTTCCTCAGGGAACACGGGCGGGTGAAGGTCTTCCCACACTCCTCACACCAGAACGGTTTCTCTCCGCTGTGGGTCACTCGGTGGTTCCTCAGGTGACTCCTGTCCCTGAACCTCTTTCCACACTCGTCACACTCGTGTGGTTTGTCTCCACTGTGGATCCGCAGGTGGACCTTCAGGTTGCTGCGTTTGGAGAAGCGTTTCCCACAGTCGTGACAGGAGTAGGGCTTCAGACCGCCGTGGACGTGCTCCTGGTGGAGCTTCAGGGTTTCTCTCTGGGTGAAGGTCTTCCCACACTGCTGGCAGGGGAAGATCTCCTCCACGGTGTGGATGTTCTGGTGCCTCTTCAGATGAGCTGCCTGCGTGAACGTCTTCCCACAATGACCACAGCTGTACGACTTCTCTCCTCCATGGATCTTCTCGTGTCTCCACAGGCCAGAGGCTCTGCTGAAGACCTTCTCACAGTGGTGACAGCGATGATGTTCGGTCTTCTCCTGGTCTTCAGGTCTCTGGAGGAGCAAGAATAAACAGCTAGATGGTTTTCATAGATCATATCTCTGCTGTAAGAGCCCAGATATCAGGAGAGAGCTAACACCATTTGCAAGGGTTCACACCATTAGCTGGAGGTAACAGCAATAGATAGAGCTAACACCCTTAGCAGGAGCTAACAGCATTAACAGGAGATAACACCAATAGATAGAGCTAACACCCTTAGCAGGAGCTAACAGCATTAACAGGAGATAACACCAATAGATAGAGCTAACACCCTTAGCAGGAGCTAACACCATTGGGAAGGGTTAGCACCATTAACAGGAGATAACACCAATAGCTAGAGCTAACACCCTTAGCAGGAGCTAACAGCATTAACAGGAGATAACACAATTAGCAAGAGCTGATGCGGAATCAAAACAAATTGGAAGATAATAATGGATGTTCAGAGTGAAAGTTTTTGTAATAAATAATTCTAATATATCTGAGAAAATGTTTTGATCCCACAGCTTACCATTTACATCTCGAGTTAGAAACTGGAGTTTTTTGCAGCAGGTGTCTTTTTGGGTTGACATTATGAAGCTGAAGTTGGATTCTTATTGCAGCTTCTGATTCCAGAAATGGCTGAAGGCTGATTCCACCTAATTTTTAATTTTCACTACTGTGAGCATCTACTTTAAAGATCTGGATTGTTGTTCTAGATTATTCTGCTCTAATTGCAGCTCGATGTGATCTGGTGTTCCCAAATTGTAAGCCAACTTCAGGTTGGCATTATGAAGTAGCAGCACAAACACCAGCACTGTAGCACCTAGCATATGTTAACTACCCAGAATGCATTGCAGTGTAAACAACATGGCGACGTCTGTAACAACACCAGTTCAACTAATAACCTGGTCAGTTACAAACAGCAGTTAACCGGATTACCAAGTGAACTAAAACGCCCGTCAGACTGCTACCAGCTCACCTGTGTTTTAATCAGGCATCAGAGCAGACAACCATCAGGAACCCCAACAATAGCAGCGAATAAACTGATGACCAGAATAACCACAAAACCAGTTCAATTAATAACCTGGTTAATTACAAACATCGGGCTGGTTACCACCTTAACTAAAACACCAGCAGAACTAATCAGTGGTTTTTAACTAGTGATTTAATCAGGCATCAGGAGGGACACCTACAACCTTCATCCACTCAAACAGCAGCAGCACCAGGTAAACTGAAGACTAGATTAGCTTTAACTCCAGTTCAACTGATTACCAGTTGATCTAGAACACCAGTGTTAACTCTGTTTGTATCAGGCATCAGCACGGACACCTACATCCTTCCATTCAGCAACAGTGTTTTAACGAGAATCCCAGTTCAACTGTGACCAGTTCAGCCAGAACACCGGATCAGCTCCGTGTCTGTCCACAGCCTGTGGATATTCAGACCCACGGAGCCTCCAGTCACCAGTGTGATGATGAACTCTGACCTTTGGGTCGGTCCTCCTGGAGCGGTTCTGGTTCTGCTGGTCCATTCCAGGCTATGAAATAAAGCAGCTCCAACTCAAACTGGTTTCCCAGCTAACTATTATCGGACCTTGAAGGTGGGAATGCGCATGCGCACGGAGTGCAGGAAGCGGTGAATATTTTCAGAATAAAAGCCTCCAGCGGCCTGGTTGACGGTCAGACTGCAGAACTCGTGAGGACAGCTTTATTAGGAGAAAAGAGCAATAAATGTTCTCTATCAAGAAAAAAACACGTACAGCAGAAAAACAGATTTTCCTTTAAACTAAATAAAATGATAAAAAATAAATAAATAAAAATAAATAAAATGCCGGGGACGTTCTGATTACAGACGTTTATAACGAGCAGTGAGTTTTAACAGGTTTTCCTTCATTTAATGAACGTTCTGGTTAAATTCATGCAGGACAGGATGGATGTCTTCATGCTAACCTGATTTTATGGAGATGAAATATTGCCCATAAAGTAAGAAGGTTAATTATATCTCTGTTAATGATATTAATAATATACATTTATTTTGGTCTTTTTGAAAACCAAATAACATCATTTTTTAAAAATAGTGCAAATCCTTTATAGTCTTTGTTTTCTGCAATAAAAACGTTAAAAGTTTTGACCATAAAGATTGAACTGGGTTATATTTGGACTTGAACTGTGATTTTTGTGAATATGTGACTTTTATGAAGTCTTTTTTTATTTAACTATTATTTACCGTAACAATAAAAGTAATTGAAACTTTGTCTTAATTTAATTAGCTAATAAGATTAGGCCTAAAAACAAGAGCAAGTTTGATTAGAAAATGTCTGTTTTGTTTTTAAAAGGAACATAAATTCCTGGGAGATGAATCGGGGAGGATATTTTCAGGCCGCACGCTGACGGGGCAGAGCCAGAAAATGCTCGATGAAGACCGAAGCAGAGAAAGGCTGGAGGCTGAAGTCTGGACCAGGGGTCTGCAACCTGCTGCGTTGCCTCCACTGCGCCTCTTATGAAAGCAAAAAGGAAATGTTTTTGATGACGGACGCAATATAAAAATGGTCATTTTAGGAGTTTTTGCATAAGTTCTTATGCAAAAACTGCTTATAAAATCAGCAACAGGCTCTTAACAGTAGCTAGCTTCAAACTGCGCTGCCTATCGTTCTTCACTTCCCATATTTACAGACAAGGCTCACCTCGTTCTACAAAATAGTTTGTTCCTTCTTGTCATAAAGGATTCATTTAGCTCTAAAATCTGAAAACAGAAAAACATTTGTGTTTAATTCTGTTGGGTTTCGTAATAAAACATTTCATGTACATGTTTATAAGCTCGATATTTGCGGCTCTGGGTGAGTTTTAATTTGTAGCAGCGGGGGAGAGAAAGGGTCTCTCTGGCTGGCTGGACCCTCCCAGGTATGAGGACGAGTAAGGCGGGACCGTCCCAGAACTGGTCTGGAGTTTACGGATGGATGCCGACGGCCCGCTGTCCTGAGAACGGAAATGAGAGCAGCGAGTGAGAGATGGGCTGTGATGAAGCCGGGAGCTCCCAGACAGACGGCAGCCGCGGCAGGAGCAGGGCGGGACGCTGCAGCGTCATCGGCGTGGAAACGTCTGCAAGCATCAGGGAACGTTTCACCATCACCTTGACAGGGGTTGATTTCTTCTTCGGTGGTATTGTTGCTGGTGCTCACTGGGCTCTCCTCTCTGCAATCCTGTCCTGTGGGAGAACTGGTGCTGCTCATTTTTCATCACAATGAATCCAGTTTATAGATTTAGTAGGTGCAGTTCGTCACCATCATCATCCTAGAATATATACTCGCCCTGCAGCCGAAGAGGAGGAGGCGAGCCAGGCGTCGGGTCCAGCTGGACCTAAAGGCTGGAGGACCAGCGCTGGAGGACCGGCTGTGGAGGACTGGGGCTGGAGGACCGGGGCTGGTGGACCGGCTCTGGAGGACCGGCTCTGGTGGACCGGCGCTGGAGGACCGGCTGTGGAGGACCGACGCTGGAGGACCGGCTCTGGTGGACCGGCTCTGGAGGACCGGGGCTGGTGGACCGGCTCTGGAGGACCGGGGCTGGTGGACCGGCTCTGGAGGACCGGCTCTGGTGGACCGGCTCTGGTGGACCGGCTGTGGAGGACCGGCGCTGGAGGACCGGCTCTGGAGGACCGGCTCTGGTGGACCGGCTCTGGTGGACCGGCTCTGGAGGACCGGCTGTGGAGGACCGGCTCTGGTGGACCGGCTCTGGAGGACCGGCTCTGGTGGACCGGCGCTGGAGACCCAGCTGATTACCGGAGGAAGCACTTCCAGAGCTGGGTCCTTTCAATCAGAACCAGGAAGGTCCAGAACCAGGGTGGTCCAGATGAGGTTCTGGACCTCTCTGAGCCACCGCGTCATCAGCTCTGGGACGAGGTCGTTTAAAGGTCCGTTTTACGAACGATAAATGAATGAAACCATCCAGGTTCCACTTCTTACAGTGCTGCCACCCTATTGGCTGCTGAGGATGATGTCATCAGAGTCTTTAAAGCTGATTGGCTTGTTTGGTCTGCTCATAGAGTAAATTAGAAGTCTGGCCCGGCTCTGGCCCGGTCCATTGAGGAGGAGGCAGGAGGAGGCTGTGAGCGTCACAGGTTCATTCATTACAGAAACTGAAACGTGTTTCCTGCATGAGAAGCTCAACGCTGTCTGACGGACCATCGCGTTAACTTCTCAGCTGCTGCCGTTTCGTTCTGGAAACCCGCCGTCGCCGCTGAGCAGGGCCGTTTCCGCCTATAACGAGGCGACTGCTCAGGGCCTCCCAGCCACCAGGGGGCCCCAGAGCTGCAGGAGAAGTTAAAGATCCCCTCTTTATCTGCAGTTATTCTGTGTATTTATTTCATCTTTTATTTGCTTAAAAAAGTTAAGATATACATAAAATAAGCAGCAAAGATGAACTTGGGCCATGTTGGCTGGAGCGCCCGTCACACATGGGGCGGCTGCTGACGGGTACGACGGCTTCCCATCATTCCTGGGAGCCCGAAAAGGAAACCAGGCGAGGAAGAGAAACGATCAACGATGTGGTCTGGATAAGAGGAGGGGAAACGCCTTTTCGTTTTGTTAGCAAGTGTTTTGGTCCGGCTAGCTGGCCTGAGATAGTTGCTGTTGAGCTGGCTGGTATTTGATCATCATAAACTCAGCTTTGCTGTTTGCTTCATGAATACGTCACATGGGAGCGACTGGCTGGCTCCTCACCTGTTTGTCCAGGCTCTGGCAGGGACTTTCAGGAAACACTGGAAACACACTTGTATTGGCGGTTTTCCTTGTGTTATAGTTTTAGTTTTATAGTTTTTATCAGTTGAATTCACCTCAAGATGAGCTCGTTAACTTCAGCCTGTTTTGCTTGTAAAATGTAAATAAACTTCGTCAGTGGAGCGTTAAGGGATCGGAGTGTCTTCACTGTAATTTGATGAACGAAGGGGCCCCAGGCGGCATCTCGCTTACCCCCCCAACGACTGTCAGTGGGTTGTGGGAGGAGGAGGGGACTCTTCATCACGGTCAGCTCTCAGTGCGGCCCTCGGCTCGGCCCTTTGCGGTTGCTGTCAGAAAACGTGCGCTCACTGTACAGGCCCATCGACAGTTCAGTGCTGCTGTTTAAAACATTGCGGTCGTCCTCTGCAGATTATACGCAGCACACATTCTATACATTTCTCATTTAACCGACTCAGCTGCACCTTCCTTTGCACGGGAGCAGCTGTGTTTTAATAACTACACCATTTGTGTTGGAATGTTGCCTTTACGCTACGATATTGTTATTCTTTATTCTGTTTTTATATGTTTTGTCTTCTATCTTTGCGAGAGTCGACATGCTTTGAAATGAGTGAAATGTCCCCACCGCGGGACAGTGACTGATATTTCTATTCTAAGCGCTGCATTAATTACAAATCAAACACATTTGAATACTTTAATGACTGTTGAAAAGCTTAAAGCGGTTGGGACTTTCCAGAACGATTCCTGGACAGTTTCATGGGGAATGGAGCTTTCCCAGGCTGCCGCTGGTGCACCAGCAGGTTACCTGGTGGACGGGGCACCAGGCTGGTGGGGAAACTGGTGAGAATGCCGCCCCCTGTGGTCACGGAGGAGGATGGTCACAGGATTCGGTGTAAGTCCAGTCAGGTTTATCTGTGCAGCACATTTCAGCAGCGAGGCAGCTCAAAGCGCTTCTCATCATAAAAACATCCAAATCATCGAGCAAAATCAAAATGCTGTAGCAAATACACACCCAATGCTGCCTGAGCAGCAGGGGAGGCCCCATATCCTGGCAACGGGAGGCCAGGAGCATCATGGGAAGTGTAGTTAAACCTCAGCAACTCTCACCTGTTTCAGCTCTGAGCTGATTCTTCACCACAAAAACATCTGAACACAGAAATAACATTTCACTGAGTTCAGACACAAATAACAGGAACTAAGCTCGATAAAACCCAGCAGGACTCTGTTGACTGGAGAGACTGGGAGCTTTCTGTGAGGGTCAAAGGTCAGGTTTCATTTCCTGCCATCATTATTGATCGACTTCAACAGGTCGGTGCAGTTCTGCTTGTTCTCCATCAGGGGGCAGCACCAGCTTCCTGCGCTGACAGAAAACCGTCTGGGCTTCCGTAGTTTGAACGACGAGTAGTTAGAGTGTCAGAGGAGTCCCCCAGTGACCCAACAGAACCGGAAACCAGAGCTCCCAGCTTCCTCCGGGAGCAGTCGGAGCAGCAGACCTGGAGCCACGGAGGCCTCGGAGCTTCACGGCATTCACAGTAGTAACCAAGATGGAGGGAAATCAAGGAGGAGCCTCTGGAGCCTTGATGGTTCTGGTGAATCTCATCTGTGTTCCAGCAGTTTTCAGACAGCAAAGCAGAAACGTCTTCAGTTGCAGAGGGTGCGTGCGGCCTCAGGTCGGCAGGGCCGGTCTGACATTATGACGGGGTCATAACCCGAGGGCAAGACAGCACGGTTTCAGTGTTACGGTCACGGCTCCAAGCATCGGCGCTGTGGGCTGAACTTCGCCCTTTGACCTGTTGCTGCCACCGCTGCTCTAACGCGACAGCTGGGACAGATGTGTGAGTTCAGCTGGTTTTCCAGCCCGAGTCAACTGGAACGTCTGTGGAAGCTCTAGATCGCAGGTGTGGTGCTCAGATTCCCCCCTGCTTGTTCAGACTTCAGCTCATGAAGCAACTCAGCGCTCCTGAGGAGGTTTCCATCTAACAGGGTGCGAGCTGCGTTTCCACTGCCTCGGCAGTAAATCGGGCTACGCTGCGCAGCAGAACCTGACGTTAAAGCGGTGGTGTTTTAATGGCCGTAACGCGCCACGTGGGGAGTTTTTGCTGTGTTTTAGGTTCCCAGACGGTGTTTGACGTAAAGCAGATTCCCATGCACTCAGAGACGGCAGAAACCACCAGTACGAACGCGTGTTCAGCTGCAGAGCTGCTCAGGTAAAGCTCCGGAGGCACTTCCACTTCAAATCAGTCCAACACACAACAACCCCAAAACGCTCCTGCAGACAAGTCGTGACCAGCACAGGACCCGCAGCAACATGCCGGTGGCTGCTTCACTCGGCGCTGACGGCAGCTCCAGTCCAAGGCCGCGTAACCTTCCCGGGAGTCCGGCCAGCGGTGATGCGTCGCCTCCTGCGGCTGCCTGGGAGCACGGTGAGCACGCTGGCCAACGTTCTTCCTCCGCTCCGTCTGCTTACGGTGGCCCGAGGGCCCCGTGCAGGGAGACGGGGGGTCTTGATTCTGCAGCCACACGACCGCTGGGATTTCTCCTGAACTCTCGCTCTGACCCGACATAAAAACGCCGGTTCGAGCCGCTGTGGAACCTTCCAGGAGTCCAGCTGGGAGGAGATCTGGACCTCAGCTGGGTTCCAGAGAGCAGATGTTTGCTGACATGGAGGAGGATCTGATCATCTGCCTGATGTTCCAGAGCAGGAGCCACAACCTGGTCAGACCTGCTTCTCCTCCAGCCGTGAGGAAGCAGAACGACCTCGCCTTTCCTCAGAACTGGATCCAACAGAACCGGTCCAGCAGCATCTCAAGCAGCCAACCAGCTGCTGAGTCCAGATCCTCAGCTCCTCCACCACCCTGGGTGTGTCTCTGAGAGCTGCTGGTTCCTGGAGGTGAACAGACGGAGAAGTTTCATCAGAGGAGCTGCTGGGAGCTGCTGGGAGCTGCTGGGAGGCTCCCAGTTTATTCTGGTTGCTCTCTGAGAGGAAGATGAAGATGATGATGGTGGTGCTGGGGATCCTCCTGCTCGGTAAGATCAGCTTCCTCTCTCTGCTCATCTTCCTCACTGCAGTCTCTTCTCAGCTCAACCACAGCAGAGCTCCAGCAGGTGCTGCTGGGTTTACAGGGGACGGTTCTGGTGCAGCTGAGGTTCTGACTCGGTTCTATCTGGGACCAAGCTAAATGCAGTGTTCTGGTCTTTAGATGGTCAAACTGGGACGGTTCCAGTTCAGTCTGGTAACGTCTCAGTTCTGTTATTGCGTCCAGTTTCTTGGTTCTGGTCCAGTTCTGCCTTCTCAGCAGCTGACCCCAGGCGGTTGTTTCTGGACCAGTAGGTCAGGTTCTGGTTCCAGTCTGTCACCAGTCCTCCCAGCAGATCTCCTCACTGGTTTATTGTTCGTGGCTGGATTCTGATGTCTCCCATCCAACCAGTAGCTCCAGTTCTCCTCCTAACTGGGCTGAGTTTGGCTTCAGCAGAACGTGGTTCTGATATTTTCTAACCTCAAGCCTAAATACCCTGCTTTTATTTTGAAAGGCAGTTGATCACTTCCTTTGCAAAGGGCCTTGAGGTGACGTGTTGTGAGCTGCATGATATAAATACTCATTCGCACCTGATGCTGAGCTGCAAAGTTTGCTCACATCCAGGAGGTTTAATGAAACCTTTGTTTCATGGCCTTTGCTTTTACACCTTTAGATCCAACAACATCCAACCATCCCGGTTCTCTTCTGTGCGATCAGTGAAGTGGAAAGCTGCCTCCATGTCGTGGCTGGCTGTTCTTTTTCTCAAGGAGTCACAGTGTTGGCGTCGCTGCTCTACACAGAGAAAACTTCTGGTCCGTACCCTTGTGACTCACTGACACACAGGACACGCCTCAACAAGTTCCAAAAGGCTCTTTTCATTAACTATATAAGTGGCTGTTCTGTAGGCTGGTGTTGTAGGGTCCATTCTAGACTGAAAATAAAAAATAAAAACAAAAATGAACAGAATCTAGAACTAATTCATGAATGTATCTTCAGAAAACATTTGCCGGCACAGCTTTGCTTACATGTGTTCAGAAATCTCTGACAAAGCACTTATGGAGTATCAGGGTCATATGTGGGATCCTGGAGGCTCCATATGTTCATAGCAGAGCTGTCTTCTAAAGGGCCATCGCCCACCTCGATCCGCTCCACGGGGTCCCTTTATTGGCCTCATTTCTTCCTCAGGATCAGACCACAGTAGTCGCTTTATTGGTGTGGAGGACAATAACGTGTTTACACAAATGGAGTAGTTGAAGTGTTGGTTCCAACATCACAACACTTTGGGGTCACCTGTGTGCCTTTAAATAAATTAAAATTAACACGAGCAACACTGACACACTTCTTACCTAAATGTAGATTGTAGAAAAAATTTACTGGAGCAGGTCCACAATTGATCCTGATATACAGAATGTATTTTGGTGCGAAGTCGTTCAGTGATTTATAAACTACCAGAAGTATTTTAAAGTCTATTCTCTGAGCTCCAGGGAGCCAGTGGAAGGACTTTAGAACTGGGGTGATGTGCTCTATCTTCCTGGTTTTACTGGGAACGCCAGCAGCAGCGTTCTGGATCAGCTGCAGCTGTCTGGTTGACTCTTTAGGCAGACCTGTGAAAACATTGTTGCAGTAATCAATGTGACTAAAGATAAACGCATGGAGGAGTTTCTCTAGATCTTGTTGAGACATCAGTCCTTTAATTCTGGAAATGTTCTTCAGGTGATAGAAGGCTGACTTTGTAACTGTTTTTATGTGTCTTTGAAGGTTCAGGTTTGAGTCCATCACTGCACCCAGATTTCAGGCCTGATCACTAGTTTCTAGCTGCAATAACTGAAGCTGCGTGCTGACTCTAGATGGTTCCTCTTTAGGTCCAAAGATAGTAAATTCAGTTCTATTTCTGTTCAGCTGGAGAAAGTTTTGGCACCTCCACGCATTGATTTGTTCTAAGCATCTGTTCAGTGCTCGGATGGGTTCGGAGTCACCTGGTGACATCGTGATATAGAGCTGTGCATCATCTGCATTGTCATGGTAACTGATCTTATTACTTGTTATAATCTAAGATAGTGGGAGCATGTCGAGATTAAATAGGAGGGGTCCCAGGACTGAACCCTGGGGTACTCCACATGTGACTTTTGTCCGCTCCTATAAGAAGTTGCCTGTTGACACAAAGAAATCCCTGTTCTTTAGGTGGGATTCAAACCAACTGAGTACTGGACCAGAGAGTCCGACCCAGCTCTCCAGTCGCTTCAATAATATCTCCTGGTCAACAGAGTCAAATGCTGCGCTGAGGTCCAACAGAACCAACACTGTGGTTCTTCTACAGTCTGGATTTGTGTGGTTATCATTGAACACTTGGATGAGGGCAGTCTCAGTGCTGTGGTGAGCACGGGAACCGGACTGAAGGACGGCAAAGTGGTTTGTCATCGTTAGGAAGCTGTTTAACTGTTGAAACGCAGCTTTTTCAATAATTTTGCTGATGAATGGAAGGTCAGAGATTGGCCTGTAATTCTGCAACAGTGATTTATCTAAATTGTCGTTTTTTTTAAATTGTTCTTTTGATAACTGCTGTTTTTAGAGTCTGGGGGAAAACACCTGATGAGAGGGAAGAGTTTACTGTTTGAATCAGATCAGATGCAATGACAGGCAGAACTTTCTTGAGGAAGGTTGTAGGAAGGATATCAAGACAGCAGGAGGAGGAGCTTAGTTGATTTAAAATCTCTTCTAAGTTTTCATGGTTGAGTTGGTGAAACTCAGCCATTTTCTCTGCATTTGTTATGTTTGGATATAGAAATGGAAATGGATTACATGTGGATGTGCAGCTTAACCCTCAAATTTTTTGAATTTTCTCTGTAAAAAAGTTGCAAATTCATTGCAGGCCTGGTAAAGTGGAGTTCTGGTGGTAAAATCACAGGAGGGTTTGTCAACCTGTCAACTGTGGCAAACAGGGCATGTTGAGTCAAACCAAAGTTTTGAAGTACATTATTCAGCTTTTTTGTCTCTCTGTGTATTGGGTTGTCAACATGGATGTTAAAGTCTCCCATAATTATTAAACAGTCATAATCAATGCATATCACAGATAACACCTCGCTAAAGTCATTGAAAATATTTGCCACATATTTTGGGGTTTTGTATAGAGTTAGTGTCAGAGTTCGTTTGAGGCCTTTTACCTCAATTACCAAATATTCAAAAGAGTCAAAATTGCCCAGGGAAACCTTTTTACAGTTTAGTGAATCATGAAATATTGCAGCAACCCCTCAGCCCCTCTTATTCTTTCTATTCTCACTTAAAAAAATGTAATTAGGAGGTGCTGACTCAATGAGTTCAGGTGTTTCATTGTTGTCATCCAACCATGTTTCTGTGAGAAACATAACATCAATATTATTCTCAGTAATGAAGTCATTAACTAAAAGTCATTTTGCTGATAGTGATCTTATATTTAGCAGAGCCAGTTTAAGTGTCTTGGGGTTGGATAATTCTGCATCTTGAGGTTGATTAAGACAAGGGATTAAAATGAGATTTGATTTTAGTCCACTGCATCTCCTTGCTATTTCTCTATTAGTAATTCTGACAGGGATGCTCTTGTAGCTTACCAAGCTACCAAATGGCTTACCAAATAGAGCCAGATGCCAGATGCTTTCTGGAGACGGACAGGTTTACTAATGTCTGGACCCCCCTCTCAGACTTCAGAAATGCAGAGTCAATGTGGTTCGGATTCTTTTGATGAGCCAGAACCCGGTAATTCGGAACTCAAGAAGCAGCTTTCTGGGAACTTAAGAAGGATGTTCCTAGCAGTACCTGGTGGTCCATTTTCTCACTGAAGTTCAGAAACATCAGTCCTGGTGACGAATTTTCTGAACTATTCTGTGTTCCAGTACTGTCTTGGCTCTGAGAAGGTGGGTCCTCCAATAAGCAGTCTTGGCTCCCAGTAGTTGTTGATGGGTTGGGGGGGGCTCCCTCCCCTCTCTGCTCCATTTCCAGCTGGAGTAGATGGCTGCTTATCGGTTTGCGTTGGAACATTGTGCGCCTGATGGGTTTGTGCTTGTCCTTCTCCAGTGTTTGCTGGGACAATGATGTCATTGTTTACATTGTCCTGTGTTTGGAGAGATGGCCTTCTGTTGTTGAAGATATTGGCAGTGAAAAGTTTTTTCCCATCTTTATTTGGGCCGACTCCATCTTGTCTGAAGAGATGATAGCGCTCCCAGAAAATCTTGTGATTGTCAATAAAGTTCACGGATTTGGAAGAGCATTCTTTAATAAGCCATTTATTAATAATAAGCAGTCTGCTGTAATTCTCATCTCTGCATCCAGCTTTCAGTTTTGGTTCACTGATAAACACCTTCATTTTCAGATTTCCAACTGTGCTTAGAAGATGACTAAAGTCCTTTTTCAGAGTTTCAGATTTTTTGCTTGGCCAGATCATTAGGTCCAGTATAAATGATTAGACTCCCAATGATCGGCTGATCAGTGGTTAATGGGAGTATTTTCTCTGTTACAGCCAACATAGTGTCATTTGGGAAGCAGATTACTTTCGTTCTGTTTGTACTACAAAGACGATCAATTCAATTCATGACTGAATCCCCAACAATAAGAACTTTTGGCATTAATTTTGGTTTCTGGGTCACTTTAAGAAGTGGTTGTGTTGGTCTTGTCTCATACCTCTTGTTGATGTTTGAAGGAGAGGTGTCTGTCGTAGGCTCCTGCTACAGAGCAGCAAACCTGTTTTTCAGTGGAATTCCACCGGAGTTTAGTGGGTTTCCAGCTGGAGACGTGACGGGATGTGTTATGGCTCGAGCTGGCTGATTAGTCCTTGGTACCGGAGTCAAGGTTATTTTTCGGCTTGGCTCCAAGACAATTCCAGGTGGGTGAGCTGCTTCTTGAAGTGCTTGGAGGCTGTTTGTTGTTTTGAGGCATCAGTAGAGTTGTTTCATTTCCAGAGCCTGTGTTTGTAAGTAAACAAAACTTACAAAATAAGGAGATTACATGGAGCGACAGCAGGGAACAAACAGGTACAAGGTACATGAAGAATAATGGCAGGAACCAGCAAGTAGTGAGAGGAGGAGAGGTGTATAAATACTAGGACTGGCTAACAGTTAGAAGGTGTGAGGGGAGAGAGCAGAAGGCAGACCGAGGAAAGAGAGAGAAAATGGCAGCAGGGGACGTGGGAGAGTAAACAAACAGGGGAACTAGGAAAATGAATCTAACTGTAATATAGAATAAAAATAAATAAACATAAATTAACAATCTAAATTGAATAACTAAGAAAGGACTGAACTAAAGTAAAACAGAAACAAGGCTGAACTAATCAAAGAATAAGAGACCAGGGAACACAGAGACAAGAAATTATCAAAAGTATAAACCCAAAACAACCCAAAATCCTGACAAAATTCCCTTTGTCTGCACAAAGATGGCAAATCAAGCTGATTCTGGTTGGAGAACTTACAAGGAACATTTTGACTGAATGAAATGTCGCACCAGAAGCAGGAGAGTCAGAGCCGAGCGCGCGAGCACCAACCTTTCAGAACTTGTACACGTTTAGCGAGTACATGTGAGATTTAAACACACACGCCACAAATTATTGTTTGTTCACGAAGGTATATGCACTCAGATTGGTGCCAGAAATATAATGTCGTACAATTTTTGAACAAAACTGCGGGAAAAGTGGGGGCGGGGTGTTTAACCTTCTCACTGGGAAAAGTGTGGGTGTTCAAACACATGCATCCCCCACAGTGGGACGCCCACGGTCACTGTCAATGAGAGCTGAGATGGACTGTCTCTGTGTGTCCTCTCAGTGTCCCTGCAGGTCTCAGCTGTGGAGAAGTTTCAGGGGGAGTTTGTCCTGCTGCCCTGTGACTATCCGACATTCGATGTGGACCGACCCACAGTGGTGTGGAGCCGCTCCGACCTCAGTCCTCCAACCGTCCACCAGCGTCAGGAGGAAGGAGACCAGCTGACGGATCAGAACCAGCTTTACAGAGGCAGAACCTCCATGCAGACTGAAGCTCTGGAGACTGGAGACCTCAGCCTGAATCTGACACACCTGCAGCTGTCTGACACTGGAACCTACACCTGCAGCGTCAGGAGCTTCAGACTAGGAGAATGGAGAGTTGTAGACAGAGAACTGCTGGTTAAAGGTCAGTGACAGAAACACCTGCTGGAGATACAGCTCAGAGGTCAGAGGTCATGATGTTTTTCACGTGTCTCCACAGAAAGATTTCCATCCTGGGCCACAGCTCTCCTGGTTCTCCTGGTTCTCCTGGTTCTTGGTCTAATTGTTGCTGCAGGTCTTTTATACCATTATCGGCACTATTTCATGAAAGGTGAGTCTCCAAAACTCCATTACCCATAATGCCGAGGGACAACACGTAACATGATGTGTTTCATTGATTAATGCAGAAACTCAGGGAGGGAGGAGCTTCATTTTTCAGGAGAGAAAGACGAGTTCAGGAGAAAATCATCAACTCTGGTTTATTAATGAAGATGATGGACCAGCTGGAGGTGGCTGGTTCAGTGGGAGGAGTGGGTGTCTGAGAATCAGAGGGTTGTAGGTTTGATTCCAGCTTCCTCTGTGCCACATGTGACTCTGGAGCCACAGGTTGCAGACCCTTGATCTTACAGAACCATCTGCTGACCCAAAGCAGCTTTTACTGCTCCCTGAGTTAAAGCAGCTCCAACCAATCAGGAGGCAGCAAACAGAATGAAACATCAGCTTCATCAAGTCACCTTTTATCACCTTTAGTGATAAAACCTGCAGATCTTCACTTCTGCTCCAGAAAACCACCAGAACATCACCAACCAGACCTCTGCAGTCAGCACCACTGGTTCATGAAGATCATTGGTTACCAGGCAACAGATGAACCCACCGGACCATCAATAATCATCCCACTGTAGGCTCTGAGGTGGAGCTCTCTATCCAGCTTCACCTGAAGCTCCACTAAACAGGAAGTTCATGAACAGCATCAGGTCTGCGACCTGGACCATGCTGCTCTCTGCTAGTGGAACGGGTATTTGCCTGGGCATTAAAAGTCTAATCCTGACTTGATGCACTCTAGTTAACCATAATTATCTGCGTTGTGGGCTGCGCCAATGAAAGAAGGGACCATGAAAAAGGTGGACACTGGATGCACTGTTACTGGTGGTTCTTTACAAAGAACAAAAATACAAATCCTTGTCACATGCAGCTTCTCTCCTGTACACAGCTCATCAGTCCCTGTTAGCAAACACATGGAAACCACCACAGCTAGCTTAGCTGCACATTTACTTACAACTTCCAGTGGAACAAGAACAGTTTACACAAGAAAATCCACAACAATTTTGGTGTCACGAACAGGAGCACAAGTAGATATTTATACTGATATGTGGGCATCATCTTATATCATCTGAAAGGAGAAGGAAGAAAGGCCTGCCACCCTAAATAGGGTGAGAGGTATTTATGAGTACCCCGCTGTGAAACATCCTTTTGGTCACACAGCACTACTCTCAGAGACATTTGTGACAAGATCTCCTCATGATAAGACTGGAATGTGTTCTCCCAAAATAATTAAAACACAGGGGTCACAGAATGAATGAGTGGGGTAATAAAAGATCAGAGCACTTTGTTAAGACCCAAGAATGGGCATACCAGAAATTTTTCCATTTCAGGTCATGTACCTGCATGCTAACATTTGTATTTTAGCAGTGGTGTTTTTTTTTTTGTTTGTTTGTTTTGTTTTTATACCATAAATTCTTATGTTTTTGAAAATTTAAATGCTGAAATGAATGCATTGTTTTGGCAGGAACATTATGAAACATACCTCCTCAGATAGCAAGGTGTAGACTAGGGTTTCTTGGTTGTGGTCCTCAGGGACCACTGCCCTGCATGTTTTAGGTGTTTCCCTTCTTCACACACCTGACTTGAATTAATGGGTGACTAACAGGCTCCTGCAGCGCTTGATGGCTGCAGAGGAGGTCGTGCAACCATTGGAATGAGTTGTCCTGGAACAGAGACACGTCTAAAATATGCAGGACAGTGGTCCCTGAGGACCTGAACTGAGAAACACTGATGTAGACTGAGAGAGAGCTGCTTCGGCAGTCACGTGCTGGGCTTCCTAAACTGTCAGTGCAGCCAGAAATGAGAAAATTATAAAATTATATTATGCACAAATTATAGGATGGAACAGAAATATCCTTTATTGTCCCACCATGGGGAAATTTCTGTGCAACAGCAGCAAAGTGGCAGTGACGGGCAATCACAGAAATTGTATAGGAATGGAACGAGGCTAAGTCAGCTCAGGTCCCCTGGTCGGTCCACGTCCTCAACCTGCTGGACCTGCTTCAGTCTGAGAGTCCTCCACCTCCAGGAGACACAGAGACCAGGAGGAGACAGTCAGGAGACCATCAGAGCTGCTGCTGCTGTCTGTCCAGCTCATCTTGTCCTCTGTTGTCCCTCAGAATACAAGATGGAAGTGGTGGAATCAGGGGCAGAGTCTGTCCTGCTGCCCTGCAGAACCAGACCTTTCCTGCCTGGAGACGCTACAGTGGAGTGGAGAGACGGAGGAGGCAGGACGGTCCATGTGTATCAGGACGGTTCTGATCAGCCTGGAGAACAGGACCAGCTCTACAGAACCAGAACCAGGATGAATAAATACCTGCTGAAGACTGGAGACCTCAGTCTGACTCTGAGACGTCCCACAGATGGAGACAGAGGCCTCTACACCTGCAGGGTCTCCAGCAGAGACGGAGACGTCCTGATGAGGAAACAGGTTCAGCTCTGGGTCAAAGGTCAGTGGTTTCATGCTGTATTTTTCCAAGCAGCTGATTGGTTGAGATCAGTAGTGATGGTTGGCTGGGTCAGAACCAGTAGAACCCTGCAGAACCAGTAAAACCATCAGCACTGAAGTTCCTCCAGGTCAGAACCAGAAGAACCAGTAGCTCTGCATCATTTCTCACTGGGTTCACCTGATACCAGAGGAACTGAGGCCCGGTTCTGACTGGTTCTACCCGAGGAACCAACTGGATCAGCACTGGTTCCATCTTTGCTCTCTCTCTGAACAGGACTGGTTCTGGTTCTGGTTGGTCCTCTCTGACTAGTTGGACCTCCAACAGTCAACTGGTTCTGGTTCCGAACCATTTAACTCCTGACATCCATCAGAGCCCCAGATCCTTCCAGAACCCAGCAGAACTGGGCCTCAGAGGTCCAGAACCTTCAGTAGGTTCTCCTGTCAGCTGGTTCTGGAAGGTTCTGGATCTCTGCTCAGCTTCAGAACTACATCCAGAACCTCCAGGTTCTGCTGTGGAACTGTAATCTGGGCTCCAGAACCAGCCTGGTCCAGTCGGTCCATGAACCCGTCCAGAACTCAGTCCGGTTGTCAGAGAGAAGCTGAGGGACTTCATGTCCATGTGGACTGAAAGGATGTCCTCTCTGAGACAGCGGGGCAGAACCAGAACCCTGGTTCCAGTGCAGTGAAAGAACCGGCCTCGGTCCAACTGGACCTTCTGTCTCCAACATGTCAGGAGTCCAACTGGAGGACAGGAAGACCTGAAGTGTTGCTTCCTGTCTTCTGATTGGTCCACATCGCAGAGACGGAGCAGCTGCCTGTCCTCTCCTGGTGTCCAGGTGGACGTGTCCTCGTCTTTCTGCCAGTCTGAGGGAAACTGGAGCTCCGTGGAGACCAACTGGACACCAGCAGCCGGACACAGAGTCCAACTGGGGACAGTCCGCAGCTTCCTGCTGTCCTCACTGAGGACGTTCTGTCCAGCTGCTGCTGCTGGTTGGACACACAGCAAAGACAACTCTGTTTCTGGTCACTGGAGACATTCCAGACTGGAACCAGTCCAACATGCTGGACCTTCACCAGTCAGAGAAGATGTCCTCAGAGCTGCTGCTGCTGTCTGTCCAGCTCATCTTGTCCTCTGGTGTCTCTCAGTCCAAGAACAGGTGGAGGTGGATTCAGGGGCGGAGTCTGTCCTGCTGTCCTGCAGAGCCACAGTTCAGCTGCCTGGAGACGCCAGAGTGGAGTGGAGGGACACCAGAGGCAGGACGGTCCATGTGTATCCCGACGGTTCTGATCAGCCTGGAGAACAGAACCAGCTCTACAGAACCAGAACCAGGATGAATGAAGACCTGCTGAAGACTGGAGACCTCAGTCTGACTCTGAGACGTCCCACATATGGAGACACCAACATCTACACCTGCAGGGTCTCCAGCAGAGACGGAGACGTCCTGATGAAGAAACAGGTTCAGCTGGAGGTCAAAGGTCAGTGGTTTCATGCTGTATTTTTCCAAGCAGCTGATTGGTTGAGATCAGTAGTGATGGTTGGCTGCTCAGAAGGTCAGAGGTCAGTGTGATGTAATGAGTGATGAAGATGAGGAAGCAGAGCAGGAGGAAGAGGTCCAGGACAGACGGGGACCAGTGTCCTGGAGAAGCAGCTGGACGCTCTGACTGGGACGATGTCCCCTGCTGGAGACACTGGTTGGTGTTCAGAACCGCCAGACGGGTCAGAACCAGTAGAACCAGTAGCTCTGCATCATTTCTCACTGGGTTCACCTGATACCAGAGGAACTGAGGCCCAGTTCTGACTGGTTCTACCAGAGGAACCAACTGGATCAGCACTGGTTCTGTCTTTGCTCTCTCTCCGTACAGGTCCGGTTCTGGTTCTGGTTGGTTCTCACTGACTAGTTGGACCTCCGACACCAAGCTGGTTCTGGTTCCGAACCATTTAACCCCTGACCTCCATAAGAAACCTGGATCCATCCAGAAACCAGCGGAACCGGGCCTCAGAGGTCCAGAACCTTCAGCTGGTTCTGGAAGGTTCTGGACCTCTGCTCAGCTTCAGAACCACATCCAGAACCTCCAGGTTCTGCTGTGGAACTGTCCTCACTGAGGACGTTCTGTCCAGCTGCTGCTGCTGGTTGGACACACAGCAAAGACAACTCTGTCTCTGGTCACTGGAGACATTCCAGACTGGAACCAGTCCAACATGCTGGACCTTCACCAGTCAGAGAAGATGTCCTCAGAGCTGCTGCTGCTGTCTGTCCAGCTCATCTTGTCCTCTGGTGTCTCTCAGTGTCCATGGTGGAGGTGGATTCAGGGACGGAGTCTGTCCTGCTGTCCTGGAAAAACAAAGTTCAGCTGCCTGGAGACGCCAGAGTGGAGTGGAGGGACATCAGAGGCAGGAAGGTCCATGTGTATCAGGACGGTTCTGATCAGCCTGGAGAACAGGACCAGTTCTACAGAACCAGAACCAGGATGAATGAAGACCTGCTGAAGACTGGAGACCTCAGTCTGACTCTGAGACGTCCCACAGATGGAGACAGAAGCCTCTTCACCTGCAGCGTCTCCAGGAGAGACGGAGACGTCCTGATGAAGAAACAGGTTCAGCTGGAGGTCAAAGGTCAGTGGTTTCATGCTGTATTTTTCCAAGCAGCTGATTGGTTGAGATCAGTAGTGATGGTTGGCTGCTCAGAAGGTCAGAGGTCAGTGTGATGTCAGTGTGAGTCATGAAGGTGTGTGAGATGCTGTGTGGAGCCACCAGAGTGGATTGTGTGGACGGAGATAAGGGCTCTGCCAGAAGACATGTTTGATGCAAATAATAATCTTTCTTCTTCTGCTCCTCGTCTTCCTCACTGTGAGGACGTATCATCTTCATCCTCCAGGAGCGCTCCTGCCCAGCAGCTTCTCCTGGGCTGCAGATCTCAGCAGCATCCAGACTCTGATCATCTCAGCTCCTTTCTGCTCCTTCTGCTCTCAGCTGCTTCTGGCCTCCAGCTTTCTGCACCATCAGCAGTGAAGTGATGAAGAGCTGCTGCTGCTGCTGTCTCTGCAGCTCATCTTCCTCTCTGTTCTTCTCTCAGACCATCAGGTGGAGGTGAAGAAGGGGGCGGAGTCTGTCCTGCTACCGTTCACAACAACACCTGAGCTGCCTGGAGACACCAGAGTGGAGTGGAAGGACAGCAGAGGGAGGATGGTCCATGTGTACCAGAATGGTTCTGATCAGCCTGGAGAACAGAACCAGCTCTACAGAACCAGAACCAGGATGAATGAAGACCTGCTGAAGACTGGAGACCTCAGTCTGACTCTGAGACGTCCCACAGTGAGGGACAGAGGAGAGTTCAGATGTCGAGTCTGGAGGGAGGAAGGACTGCTGAGATGGAAAACAGTTCAGCTCAAAGTCAAAGGTTTGTCTCTCTGTCTGTCTCTCTCCCTGTCCATCTGTCTCTCTCTCTGACTGTCTGTCTCCTCAGCAGGGACAGTCCAGGTCCAACCAGAGGACACCAGAAGCAGCTGCGGCTCCATTGATCCAACTCCTCTGATGGCCCATCAGTCGGTCTGATCAGGTTGATCCGTCTCTGGTTATTGATCCATCTGTGGACCAGAGAGAAGATCTCAGGAGGTTCTGATGGACCCAGAGAGGACACTTCATCAGCACTGACTGAAGCTCTGTGCTGCCATATGCGGCACTCCTTATGGGACTAAAGGCTAGCTGTTATCTAAACTCAGAAGACAAGGAATGGCTACTGGAGCTGATGTCAGTCATTCACAGAACAACCACAGACTGTTTGTTTCAGTGTATTTGGAAAATGAAAGTGAAAACCACATAGCAACTGAACATACACAGAATCACCCATAAAATAAATAGAAACATATACAGTACTGCAGTTAACCTTCAAAAAGAATGTGCACAAGGTTTGCTGAAATGCAAAAACAGTCACAAATTCCCCATTAATAAACGGCACTGGTTAACACAGTTTCCAGTTGACACACATTGAACAAAGGGTCCATGATTTTATTTGTCTAAACTATCTGAGGAGAAACGTTCGTGCACAAGTTGTCCACAACGGAGAAGAGATGAATAGTGATGTTTGTGTGTCAGCATGGTGAGATGGAGAGGTCAAAGGTCACGGACTGCAACAGCCTCCTACCAGACCAGTATGGAGGCATTTACAGGTTCTCCTGGCTCCCAGTTGGATGTCAGTAGGTCGGCATCCTTTAAACCCTAACAGGGTCACCTGGCCCGCATGAAAACAAACAGGACTAGTAGAACATCACACTGCTAGTTAGCATCTTAACTAGCCCTGTTCAATGGTTCTCAGATATACACATGCAGTTATATCCACAAAATTTGTAGATATTAACATACAGTTTTATCAGCAATAATTCAAAATGCAGTTTTACTCAGGCTTAAGTACCACATGAATATTATACAGCATAACCCACAATTCAGTCTGTCCCAAGACAAAATGGCGGCATTTGCATTTAGCCTACCAAGTTAAACTCAATAAACTAGTTCCAAAAAGTTGAGCCATGTTATAACTGGCTGTAAATGCCAGCTCAACCAATTAGCATTAGCTACAATGCCAATTAGCATGTTCTACAAACATCAGCACACTAAAATAAACATTTTATTCACAACTCTCCAATTCCATTCGCAGGTCAGTGCATGACGAGCTTCATGGCTCCAGGCTCACTGGTACCTGAGCTCTAAATCATATTTGCATCGTGAGCTTTAGAGTACAGAAAGAAATGAAACAAGAAGCTGTTTGGAAGTACAAACCTGTAACTGCTTTGTCTCCAGCTCTCCCCCTCATACCTGACTACGGTGGAGCAGGTCTGCGTTACCACTCCAGACAACATGGTTGGCTGAATGAGTCATGTGATCAAACTCGCATGACTGTCACACTAAAACATACTGGTGATGCATCTAAAGCTATGGGGAATACTTTAAGGCAGATTTTACCCTGGGTTACACATAGATCCTGTGGACTGAGACAGAGGTCTCACTCTGGAGGAAACCTTCCTGCAGCTCCTCCACCATCAACGTTTCTCCCTGAGGATGGAGCTGCTGGTGGTCCAAGCTGGGAGACCTGAGCAGCAGCAGATCTTCGTGTCTCTATGGTTCTGCTCCACATCTCCATGACTCTGTGGTACCAACCTCACACGGTGGCACCAAATGTTGTGCTTCAGTGGGTTTAACTTTGGCTACGAAGGATTGTTATAATTGCTTATGGCAATTATTAATAAAATAGTAATTTAGATCAAAAATGACCAAGTCGGGGCGCCATTTTCTCAAAGAGAAAAGAAATATTACAGCCAAAAGTTCAGTGTCAGTTATTATTTATCATAGATGAAGGTGTCATAAAACGAGGGGACGGGGGGGCGTTGCCCTTTCCCCCTCTGTGCACCACCAGGTCTGTTTCTCTCCAGTTCTGAGACCCAACCAATAAAACCAGCAAGTATTGTTGAACGCAGTACAAGCCCGTGTAACACACTGCTTTGAACTAAGTAACCCTCTGGGGGAGAGACTTTTAGGTCAAAACAGGTAGTGCGATGAGTCTGCATTATATACTGTGGTATCTGAAAACAGATTATATCTTTCAGTTTGAGGAACGCTTCCAAACTGAGACCCTTTTGTGCTTGGAGTGACCTATACCTTCCACAGCTGCAGGGTGCCATACCTGTAGATGCGTCTCATCTAAGACCCCGTTTCAAGGTTTCATGAACACAAGTGATGGTTAACATGATGGTTAACATGATGATGCCAAATATGGGAAGCTGTTCATGTGCTGCTTCCACCACTAAACAGGCAGAGAGCCTCTAGTTATGGGGGGGGCTTTCATTGGCTTAGTCCCCCCGACCGGTCTCTAAATGTTGTTTTGCTTAATCTGTAAATTCTGGATGAATATGTTCACTTATTTAAGTCTGTCTTTCAGAGTCTTCACTTATACATCTCACAGAGGCATATTATAGACAACCCCCAAAAATGTACTTCAGTGTAATATTAATGTGTTAAATTTTTAGATTAATCACATGAATTAACGCGTTAATGTTGACAGCCCTAAAAAATACAGTAATATTCAGAATTGTTTTTCAGGATTTCTAATTTTTATTTGGTGTTATCATTAGCTGCACTGTTTATAATTAGAGTCTCAGTATTTGGCTGATCAGTGGTTAATGAGTGTATCTTTGCAGTAACATCAGAGACTGTGTCATTTGGGAAGCAGATTACCTTCATCCTCTTTATGTCGCAGAAGCAGCTGATTCCATTCACTGCCCCATGACCCACAATAAGAACTTTTGCATGTCTTTTGTTTTCTTGGTGTTCATTTTAGGAGGAAATTGTGATCTTGCCGCATAGCTCATGTTGTTGTTTGGGGACTCCAGCTCTCTGCTCGTGGAACGGGTATTTGCCCGGCCATTAAAAGACTAATCCTGAGACTTGATGCACTCTAGTTAACCGT
Source organism: Anableps anableps (assembly GCA_014839685.1). Taxonomy (NCBI): domain Eukaryota; kingdom Metazoa; phylum Chordata; class Actinopteri; order Cyprinodontiformes; family Anablepidae; genus Anableps; species Anableps anableps. Next base: position 30,828,419 of record CM026085.1, on the reverse strand, counting down.
AATTATCTGCGTTGTGGGCTGCACCGATGAAAGAAGGGACCATGAAAAAGGTGGACACTGGATGCACTTTTACTGATGGTTCTTCACAAAGTACAGAAAATACAAATCCTTGTCACATGCAGCTTCTCTCCTGTTCACAGCCCATCAGCCCCTGTTAGCAAACACATGGAAACCACCACAGCTAGCTGCGCTGCACATGTACTTACACCTTCCCGTAGAACAAGAACAGTTTCCACAAGAAAATCCTCAACAATTTTGGTGTCACGAACAGGAGCACAGGCAGATATTTATACTGATATGTGGGCATCATCTTATCTTTAAAAGGAGAAGGAAGAAAGGCCTTCTATCCTAAATAGGATGGGAGGTCTCCTAAGGTATTTATGAGTTCTCCGCTGTGAAACATCACTTTAGTCACACAGCACTACTCCCAGAGATATTTGTAACAAGATCTCCTCGTGATAAGACTGGAATGTGTTCATGTGCTGCTTCCACCACTAAACAGGCAGAGAGCCTCTAGTTATGGGGGGGGGGGGGGGGGGGGGGCTTTCATTGGCTTAGTCCCCCCGACCGGTCTCTAAATGTTGTTTTGCTTAATCTGTAAATTCTGGATGAATATGTTCACTTATTTAAGTCTGTCTTTCAGAGTCTTCACTTATACATCTCACAGAGGCATATTATAGACAACCCCCAAAAATGTACTTCAGTGTAATATTAATGTGTTAAATTTTTAGATTAATCACATGAATTAACGCGTTAATGTTGACAGCCCTAAAAAATACAGTAATATTCAGAATTGTTTTTCAGGATTTCTGATTTTTATTTGGTGTTATCATTAGCTGCACTGTTTATAATTAAACAGAAAATACAAATCCTTGTCACATGCAGCTTCTCTCCTGTTCACAGCCCATCAGCCCCTGTTAGCAAACACATGGAAACCACCACAGCTAGCTGCGCTGCACATGTACTTACACCTTCCTGTAGAACAAGAACAGTTTCCACAAGAAAATCCTCAACAATTTTGGTGTCACGAACAGGAGCACAGGCAGATATTTATACTGATATGTGGGCATCATCTTATCTTTAAAAGGATAAGGAAGAAAGGCCTTCCATCCTAAATAGGATGGGAGGTCTCCTAAGGTATTTATGAGTTCTCCGCTGTGAAACTTCACTTTAGTCACACAGCACTACTCCCAGAGATATTTGTAACAAGATCTCCTCGTGATAAGACTGGAATGTGTTCCCCCTAAATAATTAAAACACAGGGGTCACAGAATGAATGAGTGGGGTAATAAAAGATCAGAGCACTTTGTTAAGACCCAAGAATGGGCATACCAGAAATGTTTCCATTTCAGGTCATGTACCTGCATGCTAACATTTGTATTTTAGCAGTGGTGTTTTTTTTGTTATTGTTTTTTTTTTATACCATAAATTCTTATGTTTTTGAAAATTTAAATGCTGAAATGAATGCATTGTTTTGGCAGGAACATTATGAAACATACCGCCTCAGATAGCAAGGCCTACGCCTTGGTTTCTCAGGGTTTCTCAGTTGTGGTCCTCAGGGACCACTGCCCTGCATGTTTTAGGTGTTTCCCTTCTTCACACACCAGACTTGAATTAATGGGTGACTAACAGGCTCCTGCAGCACTTGATGGCTGCAGAGGAGGTCGTGCAACCATTGGAATGAGTTGTCCTGGAACAGAGACACGTCTAAAATATGCAGGACAGTGTTCCCTGAGGACCTGAACTGAGAAACACTGATGTAGACTGAGAGAGAGCTGCTTCGGCAGTCACGTGCTGGGCTTCCTAAACTGTCAGTGCACCCAGAAATGAGAAAATTATAAAATTATAAAATTATATTATGCACAAATTATAGGATGGAACAGAAATATCCTTTATTGTCCCACCATGGGGAAATTTCTGTGCAACAGCAGCAAAGTGGCAGTGACGGGCAATCACAGAAATTGTATAGGAATAGAACGAGGCTAAGTCAGCTCAGGTCTCCTGGTCAGTCCATGTCCTCAACCTGCTGGACCTGCTTCAGTCTGAGAGTTCTCCACCTCCAGGAGACACAGAGACCAGGAGGAGACAGTCAGGAGACCATCAGAGCTGCTGCTGCTGTCTGTCCAGCTCATCCTGTCCTCTGTTTTCTCTCAGTGTCCAACAAGGAGGTGGAATCAGGGGCGGAGTCTGTCCTGCTGTCCTGCAGAGCGGAGTGGAGGGACACCAGAGGCAGGACGGTCCATGTGTACCAGGACGGTTCTGATCAGCCTGGAGAACAGGACCAGTTCTACAGACCCAGAACCAGGATGGATGAAGACCTGCTGGAGACTGGAGACCTCAGCCTGACTCTGAGACGTCCCACAGATGGAGACAGAGGCGTCTTCACCTGCAGGGTCTCCAGGAGAGACGGAGTCATCCTGATGAAGAAACAGGTTCAGCTGGAGGTCAAAGGTCAGTGGTTTCATGCTGTATTTTTCCAAGCAGCTGATTGGTTGAGATCAGTAGTGATGGTTGGCTGCTCAGAAGGTCAGAGGTCAGTGTGATGTCAGTGTGAGTCATGAAGGTGTGTGAGATGCTGTGTGGAGCCACCAGAGTGGATTGTGTGGACGGAGATAAGGGCTCTGCCAGAAGACATGTTTGATGCAAATAATAATCTTTCTTCTTCTGCTCCTCGTCTTCCTCACTGTGAGGACGTATCATCTTCATCCTCCAGGAGCGCTCCTGCCCAGCAGCTTCTCCTGGGCTGCAGATCTCAGCAGCATCCAGACTCTGATCATCTCAGCTCCTTTCTGCTCCTTCTGCTCTCAGCTGCTTCTGGCCTCCAGCTTTCTGCACCATCAGCAGTGAAGTGATGAAGAGCTGCTGCTGCTGCTGTCTCTGCAGCTCATCTTCCTCTCTGTTCTTCTCTCAGACCATCAGGTGGTGGAGGAGGAGGGGGCGGAGTCTGTCCTGCTACCGTTCACAACAACACCTGAGCTGCCTGGAGACACCAGAGTGGAGTGGAAGGACACCAGAGGGAGGATGGTCCATGTGTATCAGAACGGTTCTGATCAGCCTGAAGAACAGGACCAGCTCTACAGAACCAGAACCAGGATGAATGAAGACCTGCTGGAGACTGGAGACCTCAGTCTGACTCTGGAACGTCCCACAGATGGAGACAGTGGAGAGTTCAGATGTGGAGTCAGCAGACATAGAGATCTGCTGAGATGGAAAACAGTTCAGCTCAAAGTCAAAGGTTTGTCTCTCTGTCTGTCTCTCTCCCTGTCCATCTGTCTCTCTCTCTGACTGTCTGTCTCCTCAGCAGGGACAGTCCAGGTCCAACCAGAGGACATCAGGACCAGCAGCTCCGTTGATCCAACTCCTCTGATGGCCGATCAGTCGGTCTGATCAGGTTGATCCGTCTCTGGTTATTGATCCATCTGTGGACCAGAGAGAAGATCTCAGGAGGTTCTGATGGACCCAGAGAGGACACTTCATCAGCACTGACTGAAGCTCTGTGCTGCCATATGCGGCACTCCTTATGGGACTAAAGGCTAGCTGTTATCTAAACTCAGAACACGAGGAATGGCTACTGGAGCTGATGTCAGTCATTCACAGAACAACCACGGACTGTTTGTTTCAGTGTATTTGGAAAATGAAAGTGAAAACCACATAGCAACTGAACATACACAGAATCACCCATAAAATAAATAGAAACATATACAGTACTGCAGTTAACCTTCAAAAAGAATGTGCACAAGGTTTGCTGAAATGCAAAAACAGTCACAAATTCCCCATTAATAAACGGCACTGGTTAACACAGTTTCCAGTTGACACACATTGAACAAAGGGTCCATGATTTTATTTGTCTAAACTATCTGAGGAGAAACGTTCGTGCACAAGTTGTCCACAACGGAGAAGAGATGAATAGTGATGTTTGTGTGTCAGTATGGTGAGATGGAGAGGTCAAAGGTCACGGACTGCAACAGCCTCCTACCAGACCAGTATGGAGGCATTTACAGGTTCTCCTGGCTCCCAGTTGGATGTCAGATTCCTAATTTATTGAATACCACTGTAAAGCCACCAGGTCGTGTTTGAATCAGGCAGCAGCACCACTTGGACTTAACATTAAAATCAAAAAGCCGCATTTGAGGATCTTCTAGAATCTGTTATGGTTCCATTCGAAGCTGCTGGTGCTGATCTGCTTCTGTCGGTTGGTTCTGATCCGGACTAAATCAGTTTAACCACAAAATGAAGTCAGAAAGGAAACAAACGTCTTCGTCTCCTGTTTCTGCAGAGATTCTGGTTGGTTCTCACCTTAGTGACTAACCCGAGCCACTAGATGGCAGCACTGGAACCGGAAGCAATAACGTTTATCTCAAACTGACGTCATGTTTTCTGATGGATGCAGCTGATGTTTACTGAAGCTGATGAGGACAGCTTTAAATCTGACTTATCAGAGGTTTTCACCCTGGGACCACAAAGTGAGATAGAGATATATATATATATATATATATATATATATATATATATATATATATATATATATATATATATATATATATATATATATATATATAGATATATAGATATATATATAGATATATAGATATATATATATATATAGATATATAGATATATATATATATAGATAGATAGATAGATAGATAGATGGATAGATAGTTAGTTTGCGGCTGGGTAGCTCAATGGGTAAGTCACCCAACCTTCACCCGGGAGACCGGGGTTCGAATCCAGGCCGGGTCGCTTTGTTCAGATATCCAGTGTGGGTCCTTAGGCAAGATCCTTCGTGCTACTGCCTACCTCATGATGATGACAAGTGCTACTACACTTTGCAACACACAGATATATATATGTTATTGTTTATATGTAGATATATAATATCTACATATAAACAATAACATATATATATATAATATCTACATATAAACAATAACATATATATATATAATATCTACATATAAACAATAACATATATATATATATATATATATATATATATATATATATATATATATATATATATATATATATATATATATGTATGTATGTTTAGGTGTTTAGGGGGGGGGACAGGCCCTAAACACCAGAGCAATAGAGGCTCAGATCTACCACACCAGACAAGATCCAAGGTGTAGATTGTGCAAGGAGGCCCCTGAGACAGTCCAACACATAACAGCAGGGTGCAAGATGCTGGCAGGGAAAGCGTACATGGAACGTCATAACCAAGTGGCGGGCATAGTGTACAGAAACATCTGTGCAGGATATGGACTGGAAGCCCCGAGATCAAAGTGGGGCACACCCCCAAAGGTGGTGGAGAATGACCGAGCTAAGATCCTGTGGGACTTCCAGATCCAGACAGACAAAATGGTAATGGCGAACCAACCGGACATCGTGGTGGTGGATAAACAACAGAGGAAAGCCGTTGTGGTGGATGTAGCAATACCAAGCGATTGCAACATCAGGAAAAAGGAACACGAGAAACTGGAGAAATACCAGGGCCTCAGAGAGGAACTGGAGAAGGCCTGGAAGGTGAAGACCACAGTGGTGCCTGTGGTCATCGGGGCCCTCGGGGCAGTCACCCCCAAGCTGGAGCAGTGGCTAAAACAGATCCCAGGAACAACGTCAGACATCTCAGTCCAGAAATGTGCAGTTCTCGGCACAGCCAAGATACTACGCAGAACCCTCAAGCTCCCAGGCCTCTGGTAGAGGACCCGAGCTCAGAGGTTGAGAAAGACCACCCGTGGAGGGTGAGAATGGAATTTTTTAAAATTTTTTTTATATATATAGTTTTATGATAAACTAGACATAGAAATACATAAAACAGAAATAGTGCACAGCTTGTGTATTTAATGCCACTGTCATAACAAACTGTTGTTTTGCATAAAAAGCAGAAATTTGAACGTAATGAGCAGATTTTTGTTCACTGATTGTGTTTCTGACTGAAAGACGTCATTTTATGCCACTTTTGTCACTTTGCTACATGTTGGATTCGTGTTCATGTTTATTTAAAGATGAAACTTTGAATTAAAAAAATGTGGAGTTATTCAGAAATCTGACGACCGCCCTGCAGCACCTCCATGACCGCCCCGGGGGTTTCAGAAGAAACATCTGATTTTCATTGGTTCATTTTCAGCTTCATTTATACTTTGATCAGTTTCAGGTTGTTTCAGAGACCATTGTGGGTTTTCAGTCATCAACAACTGTTTTTTCCATGTGTAGTTTTACTGATGGATGTCGAAGCTTAAAATGCTTTCGGTTATTGTCATGAATCACCCAGACGGCCTAGTCAAAGTAACTAGCAGAGCATGGTCGAGCCAGGCTGTGTGAACTGCAAAAACACAAAATCTCACCGAGTATTTCTGCTCCAGTTTCTTCTGCAAATATCTTGAATCCACTTGAAATCAGGCAGAACCAACTTCCTGGAGCTGGTTTTAGTCAGTAGCTCCTTACTATGGATGAGACGGTTCCAGTTATGAGGAGCAAGACGTTTTAACTCATGGGTCCCATATGGAGCTGACAAGTTATGTGTTAGTGAGATTTAGTGCTTTTGCAGTGAGGTATCCAGTGTTTACATTCACAGCTCCACCAGCTGTGCTCTTGGGGTCAGAGGTCATCTCCTCTTCATCACTGCTTCCTCAGTGGTGTTCAGGAACACCCAGTTTACTGAGGATGATGATGATCTCTGGTAAAACATCATCAGGATTAAAGACAGAAGCAGAGCTTCCTCCCCGAACCATGGAAGCAAAACAAAAACTTCTTCAAAGGTAAAAAGTTATATTTTCTGCTTTATGGTTCAAATCTACAGATTATACGGCAACATATGACACAGACGGCAACGACATTTCCACCTCAGGGTTTAAACACGAAGGAAAACGTGATTTCAGAAGTGATGCTCAGTGGTGACAGGAGCCATGGCGTCGTCATAGTCAGCTCCACCTTCTTCTTCTGCTGCTTCCTGTGTGGGTCCAGGCGTTCTGACAGGACCTGGCGGGCCCTCGCCTGCAGAGAGGACATGGCTGATCAGACGGGATGAGGTCTTTCTCCTGCAAACATTAATCAATCCTGGTACCTGCGGGTCGGCGTGTGACCAGGTAGATCATCTTGTAGGTTGGGTAGATGAATGAGAACAGGATGGGAACGTAGAGGACCTTCCACAGCTTGGCCGCGAGCGGAAGAGAAGAAGCATCCGAGGCTGTCGCAGCTGGAGAAAAGAAAGCCATCAGGACAGACGAACATCTGCTCATTAAACGCCCTGATCTCAGAGAGGAAGCGCCTCGATTCATCTGGACGAACTGATCACGATGAAGCGTTTTCTCTTCCATCAGGATCTGAGTCTTCAGCCACGAACTGGAATTTTCTGTTTTTAATTCAGGTTATCAATCAAAACAACATTAGCGCCTCGCTAAGCCATCTCGGCTGTGTTATTAATGAGAACTCCACTCTCAGGCTCTCAGATTAAAGACTGGTAGCAAGCAGGATTTTTAAAGTTTACGACATGCTAATCTGTGATGGCTAAGCTCATGGTTCTGCCTTTGTTTCCTGTGATGTGCAGAATGAAGCCGGGAGCCGTCCTGCTGCAGGGAACCTGCAGATGCTACGGAAAGCTAACCTGCTTCTCTGAGTCAGTCTGGTTAGTATCCAGGCTCTTCTGTCTTTGGGAATAAAAAGACATATTTTGGACTCTGAGTCAGAGCTGATTCTGTTTTATTTCATCTTGATTCCTAACAAACTCAACTGAGTGTTTTTCACCTGGAAGTGTTCAGATCAGTTCACCATCTGTTGGAGACATGAACGAAAGTTTCGCCCCTTATTGCCTGACTTTAGATGCAACTGTACAAAAGACATACTTGTGTTTTTGCTCTCAATATGATATGAAATTATTCTGAGATGATATATGTGAACATTGCACCCACCATGAGTGTAAATGTAGCTATGATGCTAATTAGCGACATTCAGCATTTAAGGAATAAAAGCATCTTTTCAACCTCAGCATGTTGATTATTTTATTGATGGTGTTTATGATCAAAGACGACTTTGAAATTGAGGCCAGATATGTTTTTGAACAACCATCACTTTGTCATCATTATAGTGTTTCAAAGACACCTAAATATCACAACATTCATTTGCTTAACTGTCCCATCAGCTCCTAGCCCCCTTTTTTTTATAATATTAATTCACTTTTATAAACTGAATTTCAACACATATATTTGGACAATCATTGGTTTTCATCCTGCAATGTTTCAAATACAGTTAAATACTGAAATATCCCTTCACTGCAACGTCCTAGAAGCATTTATCATCCATTTCATGATAAAAATGAATTTCAATTACTTATGTAGATAATTATACCTCATTATTTAAATATTATTTTGTAATTTGATTCAAATGTACTTTTTCTACAATTATACCTAAATTATACATATTACTTCCTAATACTAGTATTACTTATTTCATTCCTTATATGCTGAGTATTGTTAAAAAGCTTTAAACCAAAATTAGAAATAACTTTTAGGATTTTGGTCACATGTTGTCTATTTTGATATATCAGTTGTAGAAGACATGAGTCAGCCTAAATACATTTTTTTTTTTTGCACCTCAGAGTTAGGATTATTTACTGTGTTTATTACCAAAACTCAAAGCTGTCAGCTTTTATGAATCACGTGTAGTTCACACTTCGACCACTAGGTTGGTATAAGAGTACTTCTAATAGTATCCTTCTCAACCAACATTAGTATTTATACGTCCTCTTGCCTGAATTTAGCTTTGAAGCTAATTAGCTGCACCAGTCCATCAGGTGTTTTAATCATTAATGTTCAGATAAAGTTGAATAAAAGCTAAATATCGACTCATCCGTCTGTATGGCTGTTGTTTCCCTTAGTCTGGCGCCCCCTGCTGGTGAGGACTCTAGTATTTAGGTGAGACCAACTCATCTCACCACATGAAACCTTCACACCTGGACAAATGCTTCATCTCATAGTTCTGCTTCTAGCAAAGGGTTGCAGGTTCAAATCTGGATAAGGGAAGCTGACAGTGCTTTGCGTTGAAGACGTCTCATTTTGATGACGTCGTGGTTTTTGGTGCCTCTGTACCCTAAAAGGTTCTCTGACAGAGAGGTGTCAGCGTTCTGTTTGGAAACCTTTCAATCAGCCTTTTCTCTTGACCTCCCAGGTGGTCCCGAGGACCACAGTGCTGAACCAGATGGAGGTCCAGTCAATGGGCCTGCAGGGTCAACAGCTCTCCTCGTGCAGGTTCATGTCTGAGATTCGCTACAGTGTGAAAACTAACCTCTGACAAACAGCCAGCTGGATGGAGACTCTCCTCCCCGCCTGCTGCAGTGGTAGAGGCCTTCATCAGACGTGGAAACAGGATGGAGGGTCATGCGACCTGTGGGTTCGTTCCTGACCAGGAAGCCGTTTTTATAGAAATCAGCTGCGGTATCAATATCATTATCAGAGGTGAACTTCGCCAGACAGCTCAAAGTGACGCGATCTCCAGGCTGCACAGGCAGGGCAGGACTCTGCAGGATCACCGGTTTGACTGCAGACAGACAGGAAATCTGGGGTTTAGCTCCAGAGAGATTCAGATGCAAAGACACTAAAATGAAAACAGTAAAAAACGATACGGACCAGGTTCGGGGAACAGTGGACCCTCGGTATTCACAGGCCGTCCGCTAACAACGCCTAGGACTGCCTGCTTCAACAGTGCAAACATCAGCACGCACAGGGGAAACCGTCTTAGCGCTACTACTGAAGGGCCCATCTACAGTCCTCCTTATTTCCACTCTTGGGGTTTCAGCCAATCAGCACCAAGGAAAATAAATTCAGTTCCTGGATTGGCTGGCTTGCGAAATACTCTGCGAAAAAAATCTGCGAATAATTTGGAGTCACGTTCCACAAAAAGTCAGCGAACAGGCCGAGGTGCGCTGTTAGTTTGGAAAAGTGAAAGCGTAACCAACCCCCTGTGAAAACATAGACCCGCCCCCTGACAAACGGCCCATCAAAGTGGGCGGGGCCAAGACAACCCGATGGGCGTGGTCAAGTGTGGGGATGAGCAGAGGGGGTTAAATGTTGCATTGTTGCTAGCTTAGCGATTTTGTTGCTATATTTAGCGACTTTTTCTAAAACAATCCAGCCAGTGACAAATCTCGGGACTATTTCTGTGTTTTTGGAGACTTTTATGGCGACAACGGTCTGCAGCTCAGCGGCGGCTCTTCTCCATCCTGAGCGAGCAGCGAGTGCTGCCGTCAGCCCCTCCCACTTCCTCGGCCAGCCTCAGTCCTGCAGCAAACCCCCGCAGTCAGAGCAGAGACCTGCTGCACTCCGTGACCACATCGCTCATGAACCGCGCAGGCTCAGAGCTGCCGGTGGTCCTGCTCTGGATTACAGGAAATAGGATGAAATATAGTTTTGCTTTTTTAAAACTGTGGCACCGAAATAAATCCCTGCGTTCATCCACACAGCCTCAGTGTTCTGTTAAATGATAAACAAGGAGGATAAAGCAAAACAAGGGACCTCCAGGAGCTGTTTCTTCGCTCTTCATAATTTTTAAATGTGTTTTGAAGTATCAGATCGGGACTCGGTATCAACTGATACTCAAAATCAAGGGACTCGGACTCGGGGGCATAAAAGCCTGATCGGGACATCCCTGGTCGTCGCACCAGGTAGTTACACCTGGATCAGCCCAGGAAAGCAAATGTTTCAGAGGCAGATTAAACGCACCTGGTTTTTTTGTCACCTTAAGACTGAAAATTAAAATCATTCTGTGAAAACAAAAACGAAGATTCACTAAAAATAAGACATTTTCGCACTAATTCGCTGCATTAAACGCTGAATTATTGCCCGATGACGTCTCTGCGTAACCCATCTTTGCAGGAAGTCAGCGTCTCTCTTCGTTTGGTTGCTGTGCATCAGTAGCGACCGATCTGAGCACTGTGGGAGGAGCCTTAAAGAGACAGCGCTGTTTGTTGGCAGTGCAGATGTAAACTGGTCCCAGTTATCGGACCTACCATATACTGTGATCTGGATGGTGTTGCTCCGCTGCTTGGACGGAGACTCACACCAGTAGAGGGCGCTGTCCGACTTCTTGGCTGTCTGTAAGGTGCAGCCAGAAGAAGAGAAGTTGCCCCATCCCTGGCCGCTGCTGGAGACCTGGCCGCAGCTGAAGACCTCGCTGCTGGAGACCTTGCTGCAGCTGGAGACCTCGCTGCTGTTGGTGGGGAACCTCTTGATCGTCCATCCCTGAGACATGCTGTTGCTGCTGCAGCTCAGGGAGAAGGACTTGTACTCAAACACCTGAGACGAGTCTGGACTCACGCTTAGAGACACTGGTTTGGAGACATCTGGGGACACAGGTGGACAGTCGGTCCCTGGAGCCACTTTCATTCTAGATATGAAGAGGTGTTGATCGTGTACCTTTGATGAGCAGCCAGCTGGTGGGAGAACGATGTCCTTTAATTTCACAGCTGTAAGCTCCTTCATCGGACCTGGAGACTTTACGGAGGATCAGCTGACCCTTAGAGTTTAAGGGGGAGCCATTTCTGAAGAAGGAAACGTTCGTCTCTGAAGCATTGTTCTTAAGTTGACACCTCAGAGTGACATCCTGTCCCTCCGTCACAGGGTGGACGGGAGCCCACAGGATCACTGGTCCACCTGCACACAGAGACACCGGCTGGTTAAAAAGGACAAAACGTCCACATTCAGCCCATTCCTGCTGTGTTTAGACTGGCATGTCCTGAATTTCTGACAGCAGTTTTTATCTAATGGAGCTTTTTCTTGGGTCATCCACACCAGGACAGTCCTTTGGTCTGTTAGCACAGGAATGTGCGGCACTAAAATGGTTTGGTCTCACTAAGCTGGATGATCTAACTGGTTTGGTTGCCGTTTATCACCCTGAACACAGGTGACGTCTCTAACCCTGACTTGTTTCTGCTCTGCTGCTCAGATCAGATTCCCTCCCCTTCGAGATGAAGTTCCTCATTGATCTCTTACTGGTGACGGTGATGTTGATGGTGTTGCTGCTGTCCCGGTGTTTGGACTCACACCAGTACACTCCGCTGCACGCCCTCTTCAGTGTGGTTATAGTGCACTTGGACGAGGTCTGCGTTCCCCACCCACAACCACACGGGGACACCAGCGTAGAAGACCTGCTGGGAGCCAGGGGAGGTTTCAGACAGAAGGCTGCACCAGTAAAGCGTGATGAAGGCCTTTCCTTTGAGCTGAACTCACCCAGTCTCTGTGTGTCTCCACACCATCCAACTGTCTGGTCCAGAGTGCTGGCAGTGGATGGAGACGTTCTGGTACTCGTAAAACTGAGTCCTGTCGGGGGTGACGACCAGGGAGGCTGGAGGAGGCGTTTCTGTTTCAGGAAGACACAACTTTACAGCAACAGCGAACAATTCCCATCACAAGCACGGGTTATTCTGAGTAAACCTCCGCAGTGACTGTCCTGTTGGGATAAAGACACCGAGGTGAGAAATGTCCGGCTCCCTCGCCGTCCCCTGAGCCAGTGGTTCCCGTCGCTGGTCCTCAGGGACCGCCGTCCTCCAGGTTTAGGTGTCTCCTAAATGAGACACCTGACCGAACCACCTGGGTGGCCACCAGGCTGCAGAGGTCATGCAGGCACGGCTGCAGGTCCGAACGCTCAGTTACGACTTTTTCCCGAGGTCGTTCACGTTTCCAAATATAAGCGACTTTAATCTGATCTCCTGTGCGAACTGCAGCAGAGCGTTTGGGGAAGTAGCGGCGGAGCGTATCTTTTAAAGTTGTCCAACCGGAGCAACTCTCTGGTTGGACAACTCTCTCCATCGACTGCTGTCACCGCCGAGCCGCACCGCCGGCTCATGTGCTCGAAGAAACACTTCCAGGGAGGGTATTTTTATTTCTTTTTGTATTTCATTGTAATCATAATAATAGTAAGTGGTTTAAAGAGAAAAACAAGATACAAAGATAAAAACGGTTAAACTGCGTTAAGCTTCGACTGCTATCATCTGAAAACATACGCGCCATGTATGATCGACAAACGTGAGGAAAGAGAGAAATAGATGAGTGTTTCTCATGAACAGCGGTCTAACACAGTCTGATCACACCTTCAGTTAACTTCATGAAAGGTGTGATTTTTATAAAAATAGAGCTTTTTTTTGTCCATGATGAGTCCACCAGAGGGCGCACTGACAGCATAAATATCCTTCAGCCCCAATACTCAATTTTCTGCTGAATTATAATCTTTGAACTAAATTATGACAATTATTAATTCAGAGAATTATAACATTGTGGAGAAAAATAGGTCCTCTTATAACAAGTAGTATTTTAATCAATATAGATAAATATGTAACACTGTGTTGGTCTACATTTTAAGAGCGACCCAGAAGCATTTCTCTTGGCGGAAATGAGCCAACCCTTCCAGAACAGAGCGGTGACTCTGCTCTTCGTATCAGCGTCCGCCACGGCTGCTGTTCCTCTTCCTGTTTCCGCGTGTCGGGACGCAAGATGGCGACGTTTGTCCAGGTCGGATGGACGCGACCTGGACGCTCAGGTCACGTCTGAAAAGATCAGGTACGGATCGGATTTCGGAGCCCATGTCCAAGCGGCCTGGGTCGGATCTGGGCTTTCAGACGGTCATGAAAAGATCAGATACAGGTTGCATAAGGACAACAAATCGGATCTGGGTGTGAATCAGGTGTGGTGCAGCAGAGACCGGGGTCTGGAACCAGCTTACCCCCACCAGCCACCTGGGCTTAACCCCAAATCCAGTGGGTTTTCCACAGCCGAGGTCACACAGCCTCCATTTGCATCCATGACCAGTTCTGTCGTCATGTTTCTGTCACACTCCAAACGTTAATCCAGCAAGCCCAGCAGGTTTATTCCAAGATTGCTTAAGGCTTAAACTAGGACGCGGTTCTGTCCTAGTCCAGACCAGGAGCCTTGCTGTTCGGCTCAGCTCTGTCTTCATCCCAGCGGACCTGAGCAGCGCCTGCATCACCGCAGCCCAGACCCCGATCCATCCCTGCACCACTCAGCAGAGGCAGGGACCGACCCCAACCCAGAGCAATCAGCCCTGGTGTTTTTAATCTTTGAAGATTATTAAACGTCACATCTGGAGCATTTAAAATAATAACATCTGCAACACCAACATGTCAGAAACATTCCTGCTTTAATTATATGGCCGTGATCTCAGTCTCTTCATTGTGAGCTGGCCTCTTGCTCCAACTGCGGGTCAAACCATGGAGATCTGAGAAGGGGACATGAGGGAGAAGCCAACAAACGAAGCGAAGGGGAACAGCAGGAGGGAAACGCAGGCGAGGAAGAAACGGGACGATGCCGAGCAGCTGTGCAGAGGAGAGGGTGAAAGCAAAGAGAAAAGAAACCGAACCTGGTATAAACAGACAGAAACAAGTCTAAACAGGGTAAAGTGAACCAACGCGAGGAATAAAACTGAAAATGGTAAAATAGAAGGAAACAAAGAAATGAATACAACAGAAAACAACTGAAGATAAAAGTCCAAACACCTATAGACTATGACGGATCCAGTCAGAGGGGGCGCCACGCTAACTGAGCGCCATGCTAGAGGTGGGGGCGCCACGCTGGTGGGGGCGCCGGAACGATGGTGGGAAAATCACTTCTTAACTTTCTCTATTACACAGCTGTTTATGCTTGTGTAAATGATTTGATCAGTAACAGGCATGGCACTGGTTAGTCGCCCCTCGGCTCCTTCACCCCTACCCCCATCCAGGGTGCGCCCCTTCAAGAATGCAGTGAGGTGCTAGAAATGGAGAGGCAGAAAAAAGCTCTTGGGGGCAGAAAACAGAAATAAAGATATCACAGGGATAAAAAATAAAAGCTTTTCAAAATGACTGAAAGACAGCAGGCAAGTGATGTCAGAGTATCAAGACAACGCGAGTAAATATTCAGATTAGTTACTCGTAAGATGTGAGGTTACTGCTGCCCTCCAGCTGCTGTATTTATGAGAAAATAATGTTGTATATCATGATGTTATGTTAATGCAATAATGTGTCCACGTACACCTCAGGAGGACGTCGCTGCGCCGCTGATCTGAAACCCAGAACTTCTATCTGTGCGATTCTGGTTCAGGTAGACCTGAGCTTTGTCCGTCTATGTGACGAGAGTCCAGAACTGTCCGGACTTAAGAGATGTGAAAATACTGATGTTGATGTGTGTCTTAGGAGGTTCTGAACCTGTCAGACAGACAGAACCGAGGTGCAGACAGGCAGGATGTGGTTGGTGGTTGGGCAGCACATTTTAAGTCTTTGATGAGTTCACATCAAACATCTGAACAAATTCTGACATTTGTTTTCAGAAGAGCAAAAGGAGGCAGAGATAAAACATTTCTTGGACTTACCATGAGTGGATGACATCTGGCAGTAGCTGAACCACACTGAGAAAACTGTCAAAACACCAGAAAACCCAACGTTACTTTGAAACTTTCTGTAAGTCTCCTTTGTTTACTCTGAGAAATGCACCAGTTATTGTTGCACCTTGGTGTACTCACACAGAAGAAGCAGCGCTGTGTTCATACTGTCACCAGGCTGAAGTTGTTCTGTCCGTCTGAAGACAAATGTAACTTAAGCACATCCTGTTCAGCCAAACCACAGAGGGCTGGAGGAGGATGTGAAAACAACGAGCTCAGCTTGACAACAATTCTTCAACAAGTTGTCACACAGCTGCCATTTTACGCATTGGTTTCATTTGATCTGATAAAAGTGGGCAGGACTCATACCTTTCCTGTGCACTTGAAACATCAGAGTGAGAGTAGAAATGTCCATCAGAACCACTAAAAGAAGGTCCAGTTGGGTCTTCTTCACAACCAAGATAAAGAAAAAGCAGACCAACTCAACAGTTCATGGAGAGTCGGCAGAATTCATGAAGAAACCACAGACCGCCTGCAGATAAAGTTTGCTTTAAATCATCAAAGTCATCACCAACTCTGTCAAGATGAGTGCTGGGGTCCCTCAAGGATGTGTGCTCAGTTCACTGCTGTTCATGTTGATAAAACACATCCACACATGAGGAAAAGCTGATCGATACTTTGGGAGATGATACCAGAATTGTCGGACCCATTCATGGTAGTGATGAGCCCAAAACAGAGAAAATAAACACTGACTTTCTGACTCAGAAAGAGAACTGATTATAATATGCCCTCATTTTTTATGTATTTATCTACCTGTTTCTAAGGACTGAGGATCCCAGAGAATCACTGGTTATTAACTTAAATGTACAATTAAAAGACATCGTAGTGATTTGACTTGATGAGGTTGTTCTGTGAAGCTAACTGGAGTTATTAGTTGTCATGGTTCACAAGAAGACCGTGTTGTAATGCTAAAGCGCTAAAATCAGCCAGGTTAATACCCACCACGACACGTGTTACAACATAGTATTTCACCCTCCAAGTCCGTGCTTACTCAGCTGCATGGTTGGCACTTCAGGAAGTGATTCTTTGATTCTTTCACTCATGGTCTTAGAGTTGTTGAATTTTGCCAACTCTGCTGCTGATTTAGCCTAATTGACCACGGCAGGGCTTCGGTCAGAAAGCACGCAACTGTTCATCTTATTAGCAACTGTTTACTGTAGAACTACAGCGATGCATTCTGGGTACAGAGTAAATGTCATTTGCTGCACCGCATGATGGGTGGAGAACGTGAGGAGTATCGCGTATATGTCAATTTTTGAATATTTGTTTAATTAACACCTCTGGTTGTTGTATTCTTCTATAGACCTCATTTGTTTGCTGTATAATCGCAATTTTCTCAATAAAGTTTCTTAAAAAAAGAAGAGAACATGAGGAGAAGAAATGAAATGCTGCGTAAAAACACTCTTCAAAATAAGAGCCTGAATATTAAGGTCCCAACAGTCGAGAGATTTCAACACTGATGACAAACTTTATTCAATTCAAAGTTTACAAACCAGCCAAGTAGATTAGTGCTTTAGAGTTTATCCAGAAAAAATAATTTAGGGGAAGCTTAGTGCACTAAATGTTTTCAAAGTTAGCAAACACGCTAAAGGAACAATTTGTTCGGCTGTTAGCGTATCAGCGGAAGTGGTTACCAGCCACTGTCTCGGCCGATGGGAGGAGGTTCGCTCCTCTCCTCTGCTGATCAGGAGTTAACAGGTCAACCGGCACCACAACACATTTGTTGACGCAGAACGTGGTGGTGACTTTCTGACCAAACCTCTGATGAAATCAAACACGAAGGCTTCATTCTGCTTCAGGTCTCGGCTTCTTCTCCTGGTTGATCTGAGTTCTGGTGGCTCAGAGCTGCTCCTTCCGTTGAAGTTGGTGTGACTTCAGCTGACGCTTTGTTTTCATTGACCTGTGGCGTGAAGTGTGTGCAGAAGGCGAGTTTCGTACTTGCTGAGACTGAAAGGCCTGAACTCTATTCTCAGTCTGCTGAATTACAGCAACTCATCTGCATGTTTAGCAAAGACAAAAAAAAGCCTAGAACTCATTTCTTTAAAACTTTGCATCCTTTCAGATCATAATCTCCTTGGGTTCAGGTGCAGCTCCTAGCAAACAGCTGCAGCCTCAACTGAAAGCCTCTGACTGACCTCTGCTAAAGATTCATGCTGAAGGGATTTTATGTAAAGATTATGTGAGTGAGAATAGCAGATCCACCTAATAAACTCCCCCACCCCCCGCAGAGCCATGTTCAGTTCAGACTGTTCAGCTGAGGACGTTTATCTGCAGATCAGAGGCAGAAAGTGAAGTCTGTCAGGAGATCCAGATCTGAGCCGATAGGTTTCTGAGAGGCTCTGTGGTTTCTGAGCGCCTTCAGTGTGGTAGCTGGTGTGAAGAACAAAGATGGAGTTGAAAGCAGCGACAGAGAAACAGGAAACTGTGTGTGAGATGAACGGTTAGGAGTCTGAGGAGTTTGGTTCAGTTCTATGTTTAACTCTGACGTTTGGAGGATAATTAAGGAATCTGACGAGCTGCAGGAGACGGTCAGGTTCAAACCAGGAGTCCTTTCATGGACCTGCATGGACCTGCATGGTCCAGCAGGTCTCTCTAATGTGTGAGTCACCAACCTGACAGTCACCTGAGATGTTTTGGTCTTGATTCAATGTGTGAAAGGTTGTGGAGTTACGTGAGAGGACGCCGACGGTTCCTCCAGTTTATCTGCCTTCGCTTCACTCTGAACATTTCTCCTCCTGAGATGTGGACATGTCCTCTTGTTGTGGACAGATGACGACACAACGGGACAGCTGGTCCATGCTCCTTTTAGCCAAACGAGTTAAAGAACTTCAGAAAGTACATTAACGATGCGCTTCGTCTACCTCGAAGTTAGAAGCTGAATCTGAGAACGACCAGAAACACAATTTAATCTGCAGGAGGAAGAACCAGTGAGGTTTGGTCCTGGTTGTGGTCGGTATAGATGCTAGCTACAGCTACAGCTAGCAATACTAGCGATGCAAACCTGTCTCCAAACAGTGAGGAAACGTCTGCACCTGCAGAGGTTGGACAGTAACGTGTGAATTTAACCCGTCAGAAACACTGAGCCCCAGCAGCTGCCGCTGGGATTTTACTCCTGGCAGCCATGTTGGACTGTCAGTCAGCAGTCAGCGTGGAAACCATCAGTGCGTCTGACCTGCAGGAGCTGCAGGAGCGCTATAAAACTAGCAGCGCAGCTGGAGAACAGCCGGTTCTGACTGGCCCGTCTCCACCTGGTTTGGAGGATTCAAGGTACGTTTGGATTACAGCAACAGCAACGTGTTGATTTATTTTATCTGCAGCCACAGAGCGGCCATCAGGACGTCGTTGCAGTTCAGCGATGAGCAATAAATAAAGGCTGATTCACAGTTCAGTGAATAATGTCAGATGAAATCAGAACAAAGATGTTGCATTGTAAATAAATCCTGGGCAGATGTGTTTCATTTCTGTTTTATTGCGGCAGCATCGCATCAACAGGTTTGTGTCAGTTCTGGTTTCATATGGTTTCTAACAGAGGCAGACAGAACCCGCAAGCAGAACCAGTCCTGGTAGAACTGGACCTGCAGAGACAGACGTAACAAGATGCTTTACCAGAATGATCCCAGACCTCCTTCGTTTTCCTGCTGCTCACAGCAGGCAGACCCAGTTTCTCATCTAAAGTGTTTAAATGGAGGGAAATGTTGGGGTTGTGGACGGAGAAGTTCTGAAGCCACTGACCCAGAAACAGTTCCTGTAGATACCTGCAGGCCACCATCTGCATCAGCTTCACCCTGACCACAGAGCTGCTCCACATCCTTCAGTTTCCTCCACAATAAAACATCAAAATGTTTCCTCAAATCTGTAACAAGGGTGATTCTTATCCTCAGCAGCGTTTCTACTGATAAAATAATATTTAATACACTTAGAAAGCTAGAAACATCCAGTAACAACCACTAAATGTGTCTCATTTTATTAGTAACGTTTTACTGATAACAGAATAAATCTTTATGTGAAATAAACATCAAAAATAGAGACGAGTCCTCCAGGAAAATGACGAAGCTTTGGACATTTTTCTACCGCTTTGTTTCTGCTCCGGTCGTTTCTGACGTGTCAGCTGTGACAAAACTTTATTCCAACATTAGATGAAAATATCCTGCAGCTACATGCTGGTTCTGGAAGAGGCCCAGTTGGACCAGTCAGAAGCTTCACACTTTGCTCTCGATGATCACATGGTTCTTTTCTTCAGCAGGTGGGTTGGTGCTGGTGGGCGGGGCTCCTCTCTCCGTCTCATCTGTTGGGATTCACAGAAAACTATGTAAATATCTTGTTGGAGATGATAGAAGATGAACCAGAACAGATTTTCCATCAGCTGCGGATGGAAACAACACAGAGGTGACAACCGCTAACTAAAAAGTTAGCTGCTCTGCCCCTAACGTACTAATCATAATCAGTTTCGCTAATGCTAAAGAGCTATTCCAGCATATTACTAAGTGAAAGCCTTGTGTGAAGTGCTATTCCAACATGGTATTTAGCAGAAGCTAATGCTAACGCACTAAGTTCAGCCATGTTGATACCCACCATCTGTTAATAACAAAACGTGTTACAGCATAGCATATCGCTCTCCACAGGGGAAAACCAGGTGCACCTACCTGTACGCTTTGCACTGTGGGACAGATATTTCTGTTTACTGCAGAACTACAGCGATGCATTCTGGGTACAGAATAAACAACGGTTGCTGCACTGCATTGTGGGCGCAGAATGTGAGGACAAGAAACAGAACTGCTGCGTAAACACTCTTCAAAATAAGAGCATGAATATAAACGACTAACTTCTTCAAGGATTCTTAACAGTCGAGAACCAAAACTTCAACACAGATCAACTTCATCAGCAGAGTAAATTAGCGCTTCAGAACTTATCCAGAAAAACTGATTTAGCGGAAGCTAAGTGCGCTAAACGTTTTCAAAGTTAGCTAAAGTGCTAAATCAAAAGATAGCTTTTCTTACCAGAAGTGTGCCCACAACTACCAGTTGGTTATATAATCAATCGTTTACGTCTCGATGGGCGAAGCTAAGTGAAGAAGGCCCAACTGGACCTTCTTCTAGTGGTTCTGATGGACATTTCTACTCTAACTCTGAAGGTTTTTTAGTTTATGACCCACCAGCCTCAGGCTGACCTTCTCATCAGATTCACTGAAACACCTGAAGAAGCTTCAGTTCAAAGTTCAGTCAAACCAGAACCAACTAACAACGGACCGGGTCAGCAAAGACCTCCAAACTGAGAGCTAACCTTTGACATATCGGGCCAGGAGGCGCGGTCCTGCCAGTCCAATTCCCAGCGCCCCGATGGGAGCCGTGATCAGGATGGCTAACACCGCTAACGTCAGCACGTCCAGGCCAAACTTGATCAGGGTTTCGTCCCCCTCGTCCCTCGCCATGTCCAGAGCCTTGGAGCCAATCGCAGCCTGGTGGAGAGACAGAGAGACAGGTTTAACCAGGGGGAGCAGAGAGTGGTTCTGGTGGGGCAGAGAGTGGTTCTGGTGGGGCAGAGTGGTTCTGGTGGGGCAGAGAGTGGTTCTGGTGGGGCAGAGTGGTTCTGGTGGGGTAGAGAGTGGTTCTGGTGGGGCAGAGAGTGGTTCTGGTGGAGCAGAGAGTGGTTCTGGTGGGGCAGAGAGTGGTTCTGGTGGGGCAGAGAGTGGGGCAGAGAGTGGTTCTGGTGAGGCAGAGAGGTTCTGGTGGGGCAGAGAGTGGTTCTGGTGGGGCAGAGAGTGGTTCTGGTGGGGCAGAGAGTGGTTCTGGTGGGGCAGAGTGGTTCTGGTGGGGCAGAGAGTGGTTCTGGTGGGGCAGAGAGTGGGGCAGAGAGTGGTTCTGGTGAGGCAGAGAGGTTCTGGTGGGGCAGAGTGGTTCTGGTGGGGCAGAGTGGTTCTGGTGGGGCAGAGAGTGGTTCTGGTGGGGCAGAGAGTGGTTCTGGTGGGGTAGAGAGTGGTTCTGGTGGGGCAGAGTGGTTCTGGTGGGGCAGAGAGTGGTTCTGGTGGACCACTGAAGGTGTTTAAGTCCAACGTTCTGTGCTTCAGGCTGATTGGGTGATGCAGGGGTCAAGAGGTCAAGATCACGTCAGAGCGTTCAGGTGTTATCGCTTTTCATGCCAAGGTTTCACTATCGATGAAATAACATGAAACGTTCTTCTTTAAATATTTGTAGTGAAGATTTTGATGATGATATTTCCTGCCTGAGGTAAAAGCTTCTCCAGCTGATCAGTGAAGATCTGATCCTGGTTGCTCTCCAACATCTCTGATCTTATTATTTATTATATTCAAATGCTACATCTGTTCACCTGTCAAAGTCACACCCACCCTGTCCGTCAGCTGGGTTTACTGGACTGTAATGAGATAATCATTAACTCGGTCTAACAGTCATTTTTATTATTTTATGTCTCTTTGGTCATATGAGGACATTACAGCTGGAACATGGTAACCTGGGCTGTTAACAGCTTTGAACCTGAATATAAACCCAATCTGGACCAACCGTTCTCAGCTCCAGCAGACCTAACTACCATGATCCCAGAACCTCAGCTGTAGAGGTCAGAGGTGAACAGAGTTTCAGTGTAAAGCATCCAGCAGTCAGTTGGTTGTATTAAATCTTAACAGACCTGGACAGTAGCTTTAGGCAGCCAGGCCACGGCGATGAAGAGCTTCTCCTTCAGGGTGAAGCCTCCAAAATGGACCAGCAGGAAGGTGACGAGAAGACGGATCACCAGACCAATGAGGATGCAGGCCACGCCCAGACCTGACCAGGAAGTAGGAAGTTACGTGATGGTGGGCAGATTAGAAACATTACATCCATAATCCTGACCGGTGTTCTGCTTGGAGGGGCTCTTACCCACAGTGCTGGGGTTGAGGGATGCTATGGTGATCTCAGCTCCAATCAGACCAAACAGGAGAGGCTGGAAAACATCCCAAGACCGACCAACCATCGCTGCCACTGGAGCCTGGAGATACAGGTATATTCATCCATCAGACTTGGTCCTACAAGCACCTGAAGAACAGTTTACTGGTCCATGAACGAAGGGGATGTGGTCAGGAGTTAAGGAGGTGCTGGTCACGTTGGGCAGGTTTGATCACTTAGCATCCATTCAGTCTATTTGCATTGCTACCTCTTCCATCATCTACTCCAGTAGAGCTTCAGCAGGTAGAGATTCATTAGCTTAACTCCAGGGATGGGTAGATAGTTACACTAAGGCAACATCAGCATACACTGGTGGGCACTGCTAACTAGAAAGTTAGTTGTGCTAACCCCAAAGCACTAAACTTTAAACATTAGTTCAGCTAATCATAAAGCACTATGTCAACACAGTATTTACCAGGAGCTAATGCGCTACACTAGCATGGTACTGTTATGCTGTTGTTATTTTTGTTAGCGGTAGTTTACACTAAAGCACTATGCCAACACAGTATTTAGCAGTAGCTAATGCTAAAGCGCTAAATTCAGCCATGTTGATACCCACCATGTTTCAATGACACAACCTGTGTTACAGCTCAGTATCTCACCCTCCACAAGATCACGTTTGTTTTTCCTCACCTACCTGCACTGGTTGCACTTTGGAACAAACCTTTCACTCATGGTTTCAGTTTTATAGTTGTTGAGTTTTATTAACGCTTGCTAATTTAGCCTAACTGACCACAGCAGGGCTTCGCTCAGAAAGCACGCAGGACATAGGTGGATTTTAAGCTGTTTATTGCAGAACTACAGCAATGCATTCTGGGTAGAGAAGAAACGTCATTTGCTGCACCGCATCACTGGTGGAGAACATGAAGAGACTAAATGGAGCTGCAGCATAAACAGTCTTCACCCACTTCAAAATAAGAGCATAAATATGGCAGTCAATAACCAAAACAACAACTGAAAGTTTACAAAACAGCTAAGTAAGTTAGCGCTTTTGAATTTATCTGGGAAATTAATTTAGGAGAAGCTAAGTGTGCTAAATGTTTTCAAAGTTATAAAAAAAGCTAAAGCGCTAAACAAAAAGTTAGCTCTGCTTTTAGCGTATTAGTGGAAGCGTGTCCACCACTGAGAGTATAGAAGAAGAAGAAAAGCAGCGTGGATGTGTGTTACCTTGTCAGTCTTCCAGCCCAGGGCAGCCAGGAAGGAGAGCACCAGCGTACAGAGACCGCCAGCTCCAGCGAAACCAACAACGTGACTGAAGAAGACCGAGAATATGGACAGACCCAACAACATGAGAGTCCTCCTCAACACCAGGTCCTCCTGCAGAAAGACAAACACCTTCAGACACAATTTCAGCTTCTTTTATCGTAATATGAATGGTTGCTTCTGATGTGGTGAAACCTGGTCATTGCTTGGGAAGAGGCACAAGAACAGGCCCAGGATCAGTCCGGCAATGACGCCGCCAACCACCTCCAGTAGACCTTTGAGGATGTTCATCCAGGTAGAGCCTGGAGGAGAAACACAACATGTGTAAAGAAGAACAGTAGGCCTGAGCAGGACGTTAAAGGAAACATGTCTGACCCGTGGAAAAGGCGATTCCCAGGCAGGTGGAGAACCCTGTGATGGCCAGGATGTCATCAAAACTCCCAGCAGCCATCAGCAACGTTGGGATTCCCTGAACACACAGGCGTCAAATCTCAGGACCACATTGGTTCATTAAGGACGTAAACTGCTATCTTCAGGTTCTCCTGGTTCCTCATCAGCTCTTCAATCAGCAAAACCAGTTCCAGAAATCTCTGCTGATGGTCCAGAAACCTTCAGCTAGTTTCAGTTTATTTTGAGGATCTGTCTGAAGGTTTCAGAGGTTGGTCTGGTGACCGTGGTGTTTGATTGATCCCTGCTGAAGACAGCTCCAGGTGTGAAACAGAAGGTGTTTCATGTGGTTTCTGTGGAAACCTCTCTGGGTTTGGTTGGAGGCAGATAATCTAAGAGCTTTTAAAGGTGGTGGAAATTCAAAGGGTTTGAGAGACCAGAAGACGTTTGGTCCTAAAGGTTTCTGGACAATAATTGTAGGATCTAGAAAGTCCTACCTGCCATTTAAAGACTTATCACCTTCTATAAGGATTGTGTTTCAGAAAAGGAAGCTTTAAAATAATGGATGAGATTCTATGAACATGGTTGTTTTTAAGGTTTCCTTGACTGGTCATGTGATCTTAGGAGACATCTTGGGAACCAGAGGAAGTTTGGTAACTAAAGAGGGACCAAAGGTCTGTTTGGATTCTTCTTGCCACTGAGAACCTTGATGGCTCTGTAGATTATGAAGCTGAAGGCTCAGCTAGAGGCGTTCTGGTTCGGTTAGCGTGTTTAGATAGACCTGCAGATCATGACGTTACCTTCTCCACGCCGTATCCCTCCCTCTGCAGCAGCAGCATTGAAGGAACAACAACCGCCGGAGACACTGCGGCCAGGACAAAGCTACACAAACACACACCAAGTTCAGCTGTCCAGGTTTCACCCACAGCTTCAAATTTATGGCTGACTTCCTGTTTTACCCCAGAATGAAGCCCCAGACCCAGGGCAGGCCGAGCAGGAAGTGAGAAACCACAGCGATGACACAGGCCTCCACCATGCAGGGGCCGATTGCCACACGGACACACACCGCTTTGAGACGGCGCAGCGCCTGCAGGGAGACACACACTGAAACCTGAGGGGGGGGCCAGGATGAAGGGAGGCCGATCAGGGGGGTTCTCTGGCGGTGGTACCGAGGGGTCGAGGCCCAGGCCGGCTCTGGTCAGGATGATGGACAGGGCGACGTTCCTCAGAGCGGCCGACCAGTGAGGGCTGATGAAGACGGCGTCGGTGATGTAGGGGACGTTACGCAGCAGCAGGCCCGCCAGCAGCATTCCTGCAAACACACACGGACACGCGGGTTGGTGGCGCCGCCCCGACGGGTCCAAGGGGTCGGTTAAAGAGCCAGAGTCACGGAGGCTGCGGGGTTTACCAAGCAGTGGAGGGAAGGGGGGCAGGGTCGGCAGCTGGATCAGTCCCAGCAGCTTCCCTCCCAGAACGGAGCAGACGAAGAGGATGACGATCCCGAACAGATTCCCCCCTGGCAGACATTCCTGTCCGGTTATGGCCCAGACGGTTCCGAACAGCAGAGCCATCAAACACGCTGCGGCCAGAGAGCCAACATGTTCATGGAGGTTTCCTGTCAATGCAGGGGCTCCCGGACGTAACAGAAATGTTCTTAATGTGCAGAATAGTTTTGGCTTTTAATACTCTTATAAGCCCTGGGGCGGAGAAATGCACTTACTATGCAAATGTGTGTTTCTTATAACTGCAACAGCAAAAATGACAAATGCAACAATGGGGAGTTTAACCCACAACCAGGAATCATCCTATCAACTTCTGCTGGAATCAGACTCATTTCAGTTTGATGCAAAACCCTAAAAACATGAAAAATATCTGAGTTTCCAGAGGAAACTGGCCCAGATCATCATGACCGGGTCGGTTGTCCTGAGGAAGCTTCAGTGGGAGGAGCTTATTGGAGCCGCTCAGCCTCGCAGTCTGCATCAGCGTCAGTATGAATATTTTAGATGAACAGACCGCAGCTGTGCTGATCAGCCAGTTATGCAACAGGCTGAAGACGGGATTAATTCATGCCTTCGTAGTTCAGTGTTGCTTCATTGGTGAATAACTGCATGAAAAATGATGCTTTGCTACCATTTTTCTGTCTCCAACAGTAAAATAATTCAAGCTGTTTCCAGTGGCGGGCCAACAGGGGGCGCCGCCCACACTCACCTTGAATCAAATCAAAATGAAACAATCGAATAAAAATATTTTGAAGTGTGTGTGTGTGTGTGTGTGTGTTTAGTTGTGTCAGATAAATACTTCATTGATGAGTGAAGCGGTTTCGTTCATCGATGTCTGACTGGTGACGTCTTGTTGGTACCTTTGGTAAGGAGCAGGTTGAGCAGCCCCTTCGGTCGCGGACATCGATCCTCCAGACCGACACACGCTGCACAGCAGGACGAAGACGAGTCCGACGTCTTCATCTGAGGACACACAGGGACAACAGAGGACGACTGTAAAGTCCAGCTGGACGCCGTCCTCCGTCTCCTTTAACTAAAACTGGAACATCTGAGACGGAGGGACGTTCAGAGCCAGATCTATAAGAACGGAGGATGATCTGGAGCCAAACTGAGGGCTTCACCCCTCAGAGAGCCGCAGGAGGACCTGAGCCAGGGCCATCGGCGGAGACGCGTCCTGCTCTGTCCACCCCAGGACAGACTAACGGCTGCAGACGGGCTCGGTATTAAAGATCAGGGCTGAAAGCAGAAAATGACCTCCCCTTCAGGAGGAACTTATCTGAAACGAAGGCGTCCAGATGTCCTCTAAACACGTCCACAGCTGTCTCACCCTGTCCACGTCCTCTGCTGCGTCCGTCCTCCTGCGAGGCAGAACCGTGATCTCTCTCTCCTCCTGGGGATCCTGAACTGTACTCCGTCTCTGGACCAGACACACAGCCAGTCAGCGGGTGTGTGTGTGAGTGTGTGTGTGTGTGTGTGTGAGTGTGTGTGAGTGTGTGTGTGTGTGTGTGTGTGTGTGTGAGTGTGTGAGTGTGTGTGTGTGTGTGTGTGTGGGTGGAGAGACAGTCAGTAAAGAGTTGGACTTCGTCCCGTTTGGGTGCAGCCAAACCAGCCGGTCCCATCGGCTGTCTCCGGAGCTGCTGGTCCAGGAGGGGGGAGAAGGTTTGCAACCAGAACATGATGGAGACCCTCCAGTAACTGGTCCTGAACTGGTCCAGACTGGCTGAACTGGAGCTCCTGCAGAGGTCTCGGGCCTGTAAAGACTCTCAGCTTAAACGTCAGGGCTGAAGGCTGACTGGACCGATGAGCTGATCAGCCCGTCCAGCCCGTCAGTGTTCGATGCCATCAAGACTCCAATTTATTCATGCAGTTTTATTCAGATTTGTTGAAAAATATCAAATGTATTTTGTCTCATCCTCCGTTGTTGGATCTGATCTGCGGTTCTGGTTCCCAGCACTCAGTTATTAGTGATTAAATTTCACTCAAACAGCCGCAGGAAGCACGGTCAGCGCGCAGGCGCCCCCTGCTGGACAGACTCTGCCCTGCAAGCAGGTCTGGGACTTTCTGACGTCATTAATCAGCAATGAAAATCACTTTGATGTTAAACTCTTTCTAACTGGTTTGTATCCAGTCCACCAGTTTAATTCAGCAGGAACCAAACTGGGAGTTCAGCCTCTTCAAACATTTCCTGATAAAGTTCATTTTCATTTAGACATGGATGAAACAGTGGATATAAGCAAATATATTCCAGTCATTATTATCCTGATACTGACTGAACTGATTTCCAGTGTTCCCATTAAAGGTTTTCACAGCAGGAGGACGAACCAGAAACCGGCCAGTTTTCTGTTGCTTGGCTGATTAAAGTCGCTGCATTCAGCTCCAGCCGGTCAGTCCCGACCCCCACGGGGGGGGACTCCTGTTGTCATGGTAACACACCTGTCCTCAGCAGGTCCAGGTGGTGGGCGGGGCTACAGGGTTCTATCAGGGTGACTGGTTCAGGGTTTTACCTGGGCTGGGTTCTGGTCCCCGCTGGGCCGGGCGTAGCGCTTCGTGGCTTCTTCATCCATCATCTGAAACACAAGCAGACAGTCTGGACCTCGCTCTTGGTTCTGGTTCTGTTGGAGACATGGAGACAACTCAACTTCCCACTCCACCCAGTCACGTCCTGCCATGGTTTCAGTTGCCAGGTAAACCAGCGGTCAGGTTCTGAAGGTTCGTTCTGGGTTTTATTGGACTGACTGGTTCTGATGGCTCCAGTGCAGCGGGTGGTACCAACTGGACCAGTTACACAAAATTCTTCCTACTGGTTCCTGTCAGACTGTGAAGGTCCAAACTGGACCCAGTAGAGAAGAGCTGAGACCGG
This sequence comes from Anableps anableps, assembly GCA_014839685.1. NCBI lineage: Eukaryota > Metazoa > Chordata > Actinopteri > Cyprinodontiformes > Anablepidae > Anableps > Anableps anableps. Next base: position 30,800,112 of record CM026085.1, on the reverse strand, counting down.
TTCCTGAGGTCCAGAATGTTCTGACGTAGTTTGGTGTAATAATGTAATTCTTGAATTTAATAATTAATAAATTAATTTCTATAGCTTTATGTTTTTTCTTCCACTAAGTTTTCCTCTGAATAAAGTCAGACATGCTTGTTCTTCTGTGGTTCCTTCAGGTTCTTCCGGACCTTTGAGGAAATGGGTCAGAACGTTTTAGAGCTCCGGATCAAACGCAGAACCCGTTCATGCAACGCGAGACTGAGCAGCGCTGCAGCTTTAAACATCTCAACCACAGTAGAAACGTCCAGGTTCTGGAGGAGTTTCGAACTGAGCCAAACTCCAGCGGGGAGTTAAAGTCCAGAACCGACAGAAAGGTTCTGTTGGGATTTCTGGACCCTTTCGAACCGTAAAGAAATTAAATCTGCAAAAATACGTTATTTCTAGATACGAACCGGACATTTCCAGAATTTTACGACGGACTGGTTCGGATCGCCTCTGAGACGCTTTTTCTAGAGGTTTATTAAAAACATCACAATATTTCTGGAACACGTGGAAATGAAGCTAAATTAGGAATAAATGTAAGCGGCTTTGCAGCTTTCCTGCCCCAGCGTCGCATCGCAGCAGCGGAGCGGAGGGGCCGGAGCGGGGGGGGGGGGGCGCTCCGGCAGCTGGCAGCGGGGGGGCCCCGGCCCCGCTCCGGCCCCTCCGCTCCGGCAGCGGAGCCTCTTACCTTGGCTGGGCTGGTGCGTCTGCGACTGAGAGGGCAGCAGGACTGAGTCAGAGCAGAGCCAGGACGGGCGGTGTGCGTGTGTGTGTGTGCGTGTGCGTGTGTGTGTGTGTGTGTGTGTGTGTGTGTGTGTGTGTGTTAATAACAGCTGGTCGCAGCCCTGTGTGCTGCCGCGCTGCTAAATGGCAGACATGAAACGGCGCTGAACCCTGGCATTAGGCGCAGTGTCCTCGGCGTTAAGCGCCGGCGGCAGACAAACAGCCTCCCATAATAGCAGGTGCTCCCGCACTGGTTCTGACGTCAGCGGAACCGCTCCGTTTCTGGGCGCGCAGCAGCGACCCGGGTCGCCCCCCCCCCCCCGCCGGTTCTGTTGGGGCGTTCTTCCTCCCCACTGTGCCCAGAGCTTGATCAGCAGCAGCCAGCTTCCTCCTGCCTGGTTCTGGTTGGTCCGCTGGGTGTTCTCGGACCGGGTCTGGACTGAGCTGATGGGCCCGGGCGTGTCAGAACCATCAGCAGAACCCGGGTTACACAGGCGGAGTCAGAGAAGGCGCCTGGCCGGTGGGTCCCCTCCCCGGTCCTCAGGGACCCCCGCCCTGCACGCGTCGCCGCAGAGCCTGAAACATGCGGGGCAACCAGGGATGAAACCTCCAGCATGGAACGCTGCCGTCGAAGAGGTCAGGGGTCAGAGGTCAGAGCTGGAAGGGACAGAGACGGCGAGGAGCTGAGACAGAGCTGGGGGAGCGCTGGGGGCCTGGTGGAGACAGTCACCGCATCCTGCATGTGAACCAAACTAGGAGACGACTAGCTTTCAGGAGAACCAGGCTCAGATCGACCCTGTTCCATCATGGGAGAAGAAGTGGAGGTGGTGGAGGAACATAAACACCTCGGGTTCATCTGGACACCAGACTGGACTGGAGACTCAGCAGCGAAGCGTCTCCAAGAAGGACGGAGCCGACTGGACTCCTGGAGGAAGCTCAGGTCCTTCAAGGTCTGCAGCAGATGTTGCAGATCTTCTATCAGTCTGGTGCTGAGAGCGTCATCTCCTCTGCCATCATCTGCTGGGGCAGCAGCATCAGAGCCAGGGGCCTGAAAAGGCTCAACAACCTGATAAAGAAGGCTGGTTCTGTTCTGGTTCTGGTTCTGTTCTGGGACGACTGTGGAACCTCTGGAGATGATGACGCAAAGAAGGATTTTGCATAAAGTTAAGAAAGTTATGGACGACCCTGAACATCCTCTTCATGAGACTGTCATTGGGAAACAGAGTCTCTTCAGTCAGAGGCTTCTTCAGACTGGCTGTAAAACGGACTGCTACAGGAGGTCTCTCCTCCCCGCAGCCGTCAGCGTCTATAAGAACTGCTGGACTGAATGAGCCACAGCAGCGTTTAATCTCCCTCTGGGGTGAATAAAGGATCGATGAACTGAACGAGGCCCAAGCATCCACCTTTTTACGCTCCGATCAGGTCTGAACCAGGCGTTCAGGCTCCGCCTCCACGGCCCGTCAACCCACCACCGGACCTGCGAGAGAGAGTATTCACACCAGTAGGTACTGGAAACCCCTCCGGCGTCAGACAAGCCACCTGTCTTGGTGGGACGGTCGCAGGGAACCGCCAGCGGTCTGCGGGGCCCCGTCGACCTTAACGTCTACGTGCTGCGACCCGGTGTGTTTGGGGCCTGAGGCCGAGGTCACCGACCAGGCCAGCGGGTCTAAGCTGGGCGTGGCCTGACCCTGAGACTGGGTCGGTCAGGTTCGGTTCAGTGGGACGCCAGCGGAACCGCCTGGTCTCCGGCTGGCAGCCTCATGTCTGCTAGTTTACCCGAGCGCCTCTGCTCTGTCTTCATTTCTCACTGCTCGGATGCGTCCTCATGATTTTACCTGGAATCAGGCATTGATGTTCTGATTAAACCACAACCTGGAGGCAAACTCCTGGCTGTTTCAGGGGGTTCCCCCTGATAGTCCGCTGGACTCGGTTCAGCTGGGAACCAGAACCGCAGCATCTCCATGTCCAGCTGCTGCGGTTCTCTTCCTCTCTGCTCCGAGTCAAACCAACCAAACCCTTTCAGCAACCTGTTCCCCTCCTCGCCTGTGGGGGCGCTGCACCAAGAACCGCTGAAGGAAACGACATGAAAACCTCTGAAGACGCTGAGCGCAGCTTCCTTCTTCACCAAACGTCAACAACATGGAGCGGCGTCAGGTTTCAGCGGCTGGAGGATTTCTCTTCTGTCTTTGGCTGAAGACCACGAGCCGTTTCTCCCGCTAGCGCTAGGCTAGCTAGCGTTTGTTTTGATTGTATTTACCCAGAATGCCCTGCGCTGTAGTCCACTTCCTGCTTCTGGAGCGGTCTCCGGTCCGCTTGGCGTTCACATCTGCATCCGAACCGAACCAGAGTTCACTTGAACCGAACCCAGACCGAGGTTTGGAGGCGGACTCGGGTCAGAGTTCTCACCTCAGACGGACTGGAGTTGGATTAAAGCGGACTGAACAGGACTGGTGGGAATGGAGCCTTGGTTTAATCAACCTGGAGGAGCTCAGATCTAATAACCGATCTAGTTCCATGGAGGGGCCGTGTGTGTGTTGGCTTACGTCAATAAAAAGATCGTTTCTGACATAAAGAGGAAATGATTCCTCAGTCTGAACCCGTCTATAAAAAGCTGCTGGTGTCCTTTATTTGTGGAGGAGGAAGTGGAAACAGTGGCTGTGGAGGTCTGCAGACAGACGGTGAGTCAAACCCACTCACTGTGGGGTGTGGACAAGTTTATTGGTGTCATACAACAGAAGGTACAACCAAAATATTCACTGCTTACACAAAACATCAGAGGCTACAGTCCATAAAGCGCTTCAGTCCACGGCATCAGTCGGTACCTGATCGCCATGGCAACAAAGTGATCAGAGCTAAACTAAAACGAGACGTAAAACACGACCTGAACGATGTTCTCACACACACACACACACACACACCAACGGTCCTGTGAGAAGCACGACGTACAAAAAGCTGTAGAAAAATACTCGTAGAAAGCCAAACAGCAGCGAGGAGGAATGTTCTGGATGGTAGACCTCAGCAACATCAAACATTCAGCGTCCAGCAGAGTCCAGAAAACCTCAGGGGGGAAGTCAAGTTTGAACACGTCCAGAAATTAAGCCTCAGCTTCAGTAAAACTCTGCTTAGCTGTCCAGGGGTCCAAATCTACTTCGTCTGGCAGCAGCTGAGCTGCTTTCATGTGTCTGAATGTGAATTTTATCAACAAACTGCAGCAACAAAACTACGTCTTTATGGTGTTTATGGAATAAAGTTTCTACCCTTATACTTGTAAATAAAAGCGATTATTTTAACCACAGCATTAATTCATTTTGGACGACGACCAACCAGTTAAACACACTAGTCTCCTTTTCAGGGATAATTTGTGCCAAAAATAATAAATTGTGCTGTTTAAAGTTATTTTAACATCCAGGCGTTGTATCAAGCTGGAAGAAGTTTTAAATGAACATTTAAAGATGAGTTTGTCATTTTTCATGCAGAAACAAAACATTCGCCTAAAGCTAGTTAGCATTAAATGCTAACGGTATCGCCTCTCGGTGGGGATTTTATCATAAAACATGAGGTGTTCGTTTTTATTTATCAGATGATTGTGAATAGATGAAACTTTAGCTAAAACACGATCACTAAAATCAAGCTCTGCTGGTTTTAAAAGAGCTTCAACAACAAAGCTAGCGCTAACAGAGCTAACCTTCCTCACATAAAAACATGAAATATGGCGTCAGTGTGCTACATTTGTGCTTTACATCATAGCGAGCTAAATGGTGGTGGTGTTCTTGTTAGTGATATAGTTTAAATTGAAATACAGAAAATATTTAGCTGTTTCCATAATTTGCTCATTTACTGTTAAGATTTGTTTACATTTTGTTTCACATGTACAATATTCTACTGTTGTTACTGAAAAGCAGTGGTTTGAACGTCCGTTTGCTTTTAATTACATGACAAAGCATGAACATTTTAGATGATTTAAGTGTCAGTCATTGTGTTTATTTAATGATCTCCACAGATACTTAACTAGTTCAAGTCAACAAATATTCACAGGATTTTTTATGTTTAAATTAGAAGTTGTATTTTTTATTTCAGTTTTTGTGACTCAAACATAACCCGCTGTCAATAAGCTGATAGTTTATAGAAAACAAATTTTCCTCAGGCCGACCACACAGATTACAACACAGCTAACAGGCACTATGGAGTGAAGCATTGTGGGAGGTTGAGTCCTCAGCTATGTTGTGTTCAGTAATTCAGCTAAAGCCCAGTTTTATAATTATATTTCAGATGTAGATAAGTGATATGAAGAAATGTACAGGAATGCGATTCAGGAAAAGACAGGAAGTTGTTTCTTGTTTCACTGATAATTTAAGTTCTTTCTGGAAAAAATAGTTTTTAGATTCAACAGAAATAAAGCTGCTAATAAAAGAAACCATTCCTGTTAACAGTACATCCCAGAGTTTTCCTCTGAGTTCCTGTTTTAAATGAACTGTTGATATTTAAACACCACAGAGAACGTAATACTGGGGTTTAAACTCGATTAGATGTATAAAAAGATTAAAGATTTGGTTTTGATCGTGTTAAATTGTAGTTTTCATGACGCTTCGGGATCAGCTGTGACTGTTTCTAAGACTTCAAACACAACAAACAACATATAATTAATAAAAATTATAATTAATATTCAGGACATTAATATGGCTGAAACACTTTAGATTTGATTTAGAAAATCACTCTTAATTTGGAAAATAAAAGACTTTCAGTGTCACCGAGGAAGTGTGCCCCAGCCAGCATTCACTTATGGGGCCCATATGGGTTGAGCTGAGGACGGGCCCCAGAGGGGACAGTCTGTTATGGCCCCAGGTTGGTTCCTGTTTAGCTGTGATGCAGGACATCAAGAATTAAAGAGTGGGACCCATAAGGACGCCAGATGTTCGGCTCCAATCTGAGCTGAAGTTACTAAAAGCCAGCTGGGTCCTAAAAATGAATCCTACAGCGAGCCCCTCTCAGAACCCACCCGGCCTGGGCCCAGCCCATATGGGTCCCACCTGGCTGATACAGCAGGTTCTGTCTTCATCTAACATGACTGTTTCTCTGCGGCGCTTCTGTAAAGTGGCTCGGTCCGACGGATTCACCGGTTCTGGTTCCGTCTCAGGCACGGCTAGAGGAGCTGAGGCAGTGGTGACACCAGCAGTGACATCACTTCCTCCTGGAATGAGCGAGCGGTGGGGGCGTCAGTCGGTCAGGTAGGTGTGGCTGTAGATCTGCTGCCGGATCCAGGGGGTGAAGTGGGTCACGTTGCTGTAGACCCCGGGCCCCAGGACTTTGCTGAAGCAGACGCTGCCCCAGGACGTCAGGCCGAACAGCGTCCAGCGGACGCCGCCGCCGTCCTCGCACACCAGCGGGCCGCCGCTGTCGCCCTGAAACACAGAGCGGGTTCTGGAGAGGTTCTGATGTCATAGGGCTGATCGGCAGGAGAACAGAGACGTTACCATGCAGGAGTCCACGGTTCCGGCCTCATAGCCAGCACAAAGCATCCTGGGAGTTATAGTCTTCATGTCGAAGTAGGACTGGCACTGAGACATGGAGATGATGCGGACCTCCCCCTCCTGCAGCTTGAAGGGCACTGCAGAGACACAGAGGGCGCGGTCAGAGGGGAACCGGCACCACGGACAAGCCCGCGCTCCTCGCCTGCCCCGGCCTCCCTGCGCTGCCGCCGGAGGCCAGCGGCATCGACCTGAGCGTGTTGTCGCTGGTGTTCCCGTCTGAGCGGCGTTGCGCCGTCGGAGCCATCGGCGCTCGTCTCGGGCCCGGACCCTGCTCTCCCAGTCCCAGCGCTCGGCTGGTGACAGGAGGAGGGAGGGCTTTAATGGTCACCGCCCCAGTTTCTGGAGTCGCTTCCTCTACACGCTACACAGGCCTCTTCGTTGTCCTCGTTTGATCAGTAAACTTTTACAGCAAGGCCTTTACCTGTTGAATCGTTTTGTCTTCCAGTTTTAATTGATTTGGTTCATATTCAGTGTTTCTTGTATCAGTTTTGATTCATTTTAATGTAAAGCACTTTGTAACACCTGTTTAAGAAGGTGCTGTACAAATAAAGCATTATTATTCTTGTTCCATGTTCTTCACTGTCTGGCCGCTTTATTTGGTACAGCTTGCTACGGCCTGTCTCCCGGCCCTGAGAGATGTTTAACCAGGACAAATCCAGCAGATCAGACCAGTCTGGCACCAGCAACCACTAATTGTCCTCTAAAACCCTTTTATTTCATGTCCTGATGCTCGGTTTGAGCTTCGGCCAGTCGTCTTCCTCGCAGCTCGCAGCCCGACTGCAACCGAGCAGACGTGAACAGAAGCAGCCAGTGGCAGCACGCCTCCTCACAATACACCGACGCTGGGCTGAGGGGATAAAACCTGGGGGCTGCAGGGACAGGATGACATTTTTCCATTACCATTTAAAAAAACACGTTGTGTTTAGTTTTCTTGTTTGTTTTGTTAAAATAATCTGAGCTGGACTGCTGAGTAATGTGGGAACATTAAGTAAGAAACAAACGGATCAGTATCTGTCACGTCTTCCTCCGCTTCCTGTGTCCAGTTTTAGCTCACAGATCCGATACAAATCCTAATATTATAACATGCTAAGAACGTCCCAGCAGACGTAAACAATCTGTCATGTTGTCGTCTGAAGGAACATTAGGTGGGAGCTGACGACAGGCTGAGTTAAACGGAGTCACGTAAAGAGGAAAACAAGCAGTGCTCTTCCCAGCCCGGCAGCCAGTCACGCTTCATTCACCAAATATGTTTCTGGTCGCTTTATTTAGTCCTGTTATAATAACCAAAGCTCAACAATCACTGTCTATTTCTGCTACATTTGTTGTCATACAGGACAGGCAACATGAGGATGATGTAAACATCACTGCTGCTCCAGGTTCACCGTGCTGTTTGTTTACATTAGCACGCCTCAGTGAAACGAACCAGTTCAAATAATAGCCTTGGAACATAAAAACAGCAGGATTTTATCTCCTAAACAAAAGCAAAACACTCATTTCAGATCGCATATTAACTAGAATTACAACAAATAACCCACATGCCAATAACCAGAGTCTGTTTCTTCCAAATAGACTCAGTCGCCTCTTAAGTCCTGCTGTTGATAATAATCTGATCTGATGTGTTTCCTTATTTGTAAAACAAAATATAACTTCACAAGATGCTCAACGTTCCTCATTTTCATTTATTATTATCCTTCATGTAGTTCTCATAAAATTACAACTTTATTCTCGTAATATTACGACTATTTTTGTAATATTATGCCTTTATTCTCATATTGACTGTTGTATGACTTTATTCTTGTAATATTCCGACTTTACCCCCATAATATTACGACTTCTTTGCTGCATGACTTTTTTCTGTAATTAAAACAAAAATCTCTTAATCTGAACTTAGTTCGTCGCATTTTTGTGTCCAAAAAGCATGGTGGGTCAGGTAAGGCCTTTCAACCCCTGGCTGTGACTGGCGGATTGGAGCAGCTGTGTCTAATAAAGTGGCCAGTGGGTGTCCACCTCTGGGTCTGATTTTACTGAGTGGGCGTCTGAAGCCATGTCCTGGCCCGTGTCTGATGACGCCACCCGGCGCGTCGTCCCCTACAGAGGTTACTCACTCCTGTTGCCCATGTGGCCCCAGCCGGTGATGTAGCAGTAGGAGTCCGGGGAGGGCAGCTGACCGAGCCGAGGCAGACACACCGGCCTGACGTGGGCCGTCTCCTCCACCTGCAACGAGCCAGCCGATCAGCACCGCCCAGTGTCTGGGGACAATCACAGCTCTGAGGAGCTCTGACCTCGGCGTCCAGCTGGACCACGCTGATGTCGTAGTCCACCACCGCTCGGTTGTAGCGCGGGTGGACGATGATGGCGCGAACGCTTCGGGTCTGACTGTGAGCGCCAGGGTGGTCCAGGTTGGTCAGGCCCAGGACCACCTTCCACAGCTCGGCATTCTCCCTCCTGTTAGAGAAAAGCCAGGTCCAGAGTGAGATCGGATCAGAGTCCAGACCCCCGGACACAGGAAACCCCGTCTCTCACCCCTCGAAGCAGTGCGCCACCGTCAGAGCCCACTGCCGGGCGATGAGGACGCAACCGCAGACGTGTCCGCTCTGACCGCTCTGCAGCGAGCACTGCCAGGGCCACGCCCCCCCGTCTTGACACCCGGCCTCCCAGGATCCGTTTCTGCCTGTGAGGATGGAGACCCAGCGCTGGACGCAGCCCACACTCTGATGATAACAGAAGGTTAACATGGTCTTCACAGTAGCAGGACACGTTTACCAAAGGAACTGCTGATTATGCTACTTCCTCCAACAGAAGCAGGAGATGTTTACCTTCCCTGGAGCACTGGACCGAAACTCTTCTCCTGGAATGACAGGCATGACTGGAGGAACGATCCAGGAGGACATGATCAGAAAAAAAAACCACACAGGTCTGCCTGAAAGATTAGCTTTTACAGTTTACACTCATTAGAAACAGATTCCACAGTCTGACGGAGCTCCTACAGAAGCAGTGAGAAGTTCACTGAATAATCATCAGAGGAAAACATTCTGGATAAGTCAAAGATGGACAAGGCTTTAGATCTATGAGGGTCTGACAAAACATACTTAGAGTTTGGACAGAACAGGCAAGGAAACGTTATATGTAAATAAGATTTCAGCAACAAAACAGTTCAAAGAGGTTTACATGATGAAATATGAAACAAGAAGCATGAAACATTTCATTACTGTCTTGATTTAACGGAACTCAGTGTTTCAGCTGTTTTCTGGAAGTTTGTTCCCGATTAGAGGAGGATAGTTGTTGAGACATCAGTCCTTTAATCCTGGAAATGTTCTCCAGGTGATAGAAGGCTGCCTTTGTAACTGTCTTTATGTGTCTCTGAAGGTTCAGGTCTGAGTCCATCACTACACCCAGATTTCAGGCCTGATCACAAATTTCCAGCTGTAACAACTGAAGCTGCAAGCTGTCGCTTGATCGTTCATCTTTAGGTCCAAAGATAATAATTTCAGTTCTGTTTCTGTTCAGCTGGAGAAAGTTTTGGCACCTCCACGCACTGATTTGTTCTCAGCATCTGTTCAGTGCTTGGATGGGTTCAGAGTCACCTGGTGACATAATGTAGAGCTATGTATCATCTGCGTAGCTATGGTAACTAATCTGATTACTTGTTATAACCTGAGCTAGTGGGAGCATGTAGATACTAAATAGGAGGGGCCCCAGGACTGAACCTTGGGGTACCCCAAATAAACAGATCTGTTTCCATGGGATGTTTGTTTTCCTTTAATTCACAGCAAACATGTTCAAAATCCACACAGATCTAGAGGATTTATAACACAAAAGGATCCCGGACAAGCCCCCAATATTATATCTCTCATTTGGTTTACATAAATTGGGGGCTTGTCCAGGATAAGTTGACTCTAAAAAAAAACCAAGAGGCAGAATTTGTTGTCTGTTTTTTTCTTGTTTAGTTTTCATTGATAAAATAGACATTTTCCTTCATGCAGCAGCTCTGATAAACCACAATCATGATTTAAAACCAACCAGGAACCCATTTTATTGTTTAGTCCAAACCTTCATATCTTAATAACGTAATAGTAAAGTGACACAGTTCTTTCCCTGACACTTTGAGATAAATGTGTTGATGCAAACTGAGCTTCTTCTAAGTGGTACCTTCTCTTCTCCAGTCGGGCCTGCAGGGCAGAACCGTTTCTCAGGTTCCACTCTGGATGGACATGTAACCAACGGCGACGGCCAGGGACTCCAGGCTGGTCAGGTACCATGGAAACAGAGGAGGGAACCCTGAAGAGGAGCTCATTATAGTTACTCTGCCAAGCGTTTAGATGGCTGTATAGATGAATAATGCTCATGAAACAGTCGATGAAGCTGTGAGTGTGGTAGCTCTCTGTAACACAGTATCTGTCACCCTTCAGAGTGAGGGAACCACTGGTTTGTGTGTGTGTTACTAACCTTACCCTAGTCCCAGCTGGTTGCAGGTCAGCTTGCTCAGGTCGTGGTTCCACTCGTCTGCACAGACCTGATACTCTGCTGCTGTCTTAAACACGGTCAGAACAGAACCAGACCGATCCGACAGGGAGACTGCAGAGATGAACATCAACACAGAACCGATCAAGAAACATGTTTTCAGCACTCATGGCTGACCCTTAATATACATCCCACTAACTTTAATAAAAACACAACTATTTTCACGCTATGCATATTTATTTCTTCAGACGCTGCAGCTCTGAGTCCAGTTTTAGCTCAGTTTTCTGACTCCGTTTGTATGTTTTAACCATTATAACATAAACCCAGCTTTAAACAGATGATTATTGCCATGATTAGTGCATTATACCACAGTTCCACTCATCAGAGCTGTCTGAGCAGTGCTTCTTCCCATCACACCACAGAGTCCGATGAACACACTGGTGGTTGTTGCAGGCCAGCTCGTTATCTCTGCAAACCGCTGCACAGATAAAACACAATAAATTATTCAATAAACATGGCTGTACTTTACCTGCATCATTATGTGAACTTTAAAGATACTTTCTGTTAAAAATGATCAGTGGTGGGCACACTTCTGTTTATCCGGTGATAGCGGGGCTATCTTTTCGTTTAGTGCTTTAGAGTTTTTGCCAACTTTGAAAACATTTAGCGCACTTAGCTTCGCCGACATTAATTTTTCCAGATAAATTCTTAAGCACGAATTTACTTGGCTGTTTTTTTTTAAATAAACTTTCAGTTGAATAAAGTTCAACATCTGCGTTAAAGTTTCCGTTATCGACTGTTAAGAAAAGTAACAAGACGGTTCCACGCTCACAGATATGAATTGTTTTGAGAGCCTCGTCACGTTCTCCTCGTGACACATTGTGGGTATCAGTGTGGTTGAATGTAGCACTTTAGCTTCTGCTAAATACCATGTTTGCATAGCACTTTAGCATTAGCTTCCGCTAAGTACCAGGTTGATACAGCGCTTTAACATTAGCTTCTGCTAAATATCATGTTGGTATAGCGCTTTAGCGTTAATTATTTAGTTTAAGACTGGTGCTTTAGGGTTAGAGCAGCTAACTTTAGTCAGCGGTGCCCACCACTGCTAACCGGTTAAAGTTTACAGCAGTCTATGAACTGAAGACAGCGTCTCACAGCAGTTGGCCTCGTCCACCTGCAGGGGGCAGTCTGGGAACCCATCACAGATCATGGTGGGTTTGATGCAGATTTTACTGCCAGGACATTCCCACAGAGCGCGCTCAGAACAGCCTGAGGCAGAGACAGCAGCAGGGTCAACAAGGGATTCAAACTACAGACACAGTGACAGGAAGACAGCAGCTGGCCGGGTTTGTCCCACCACAGTTGTCCTCGTCGCTGTGGTCATCGCAGTCCAGGTGTCCGTCGCAGCGTTTGGTTGCCAGAACGCAGCGGCCGGATCGACACTTGAAGTGGCTCGGGGAGCACTCTGTCACCATGGCAACACAGAGGCATCACGGTTTCAGAGTTAGGAGATGAAACTTCACCACCATCGTCAGGACAAACAGAGACGTACCATCGACTCCGTCCTCCGGCAGCAGACAGGTGGAGTTTCCTCCGTCCTCTGGAAACTGGCCGCAGTCCGAGTCTTCGGGCCACTGCAGACCCACAATGCCGAGCACCGACTCACACTTCTCCTTGGCGTTGCGGCACAGCGACCTGCGGGACGGAGGACAGGGGGACTCAGCTGCGGCCGCCGGCTAACTCGGTAAGGCGGGTCGCAGCCACTGACCTGCAGGGGGGCACCCTCTGCAGGCTGACCGGGTCACACTTGGGGACCAGCAGCGTGCAGGCGTAGAACATGAGGTACTGGTAGCAGCCGGTCTGGACCAGCGCCGGGAACAGGGAGGACTCCCAGGACACGGAGCTCTCTCTCTGGGACAGGTGGCCCAGGTAGTTGGGGTAGCTGGTCAGGTTGTAGGGGAGGTTCATGCACAGCTCCAGGGTGATGGGCTCGCAGCGAGCTGGGGGACAGGGAGCAGAGAGCAGTCAGGACGGCTCCACACCACCAGGGGGAGACATTTTACACCCTCATCCAGTCAGAGAGACCTATGATGGGTTCTGCCCGTCCTGCTATCTAGAGTCCAAACCTCCCCTCCAGCAGGTATCTTTATTTATGTTTCCCTCAGTGGGTCTGAGGACAGGCTCTCCAGCTACTCACAGCAGTTGTTGCTCCGGGGGTCGCAGGCGGCGGCCCCGGCTGCACACGCCGGGGGGCAGGAAGAGCCGCCGCAGCCGGGCTGACCGGGGACACAGCCGCCTTGGTCTGGAGGAGCAGAGGAACCATCAGGAGGGGCTTCATTCAGCGTTTTTATGGGATCAGGGGGTGAATATCTGGCCAGCTGTCATATTTAAAGGTGTTAATCAGAGGTCTTCAATGTGGGGCTCACAGCCCCTAGAAGGGTCGCAGAGGTATTGCAAGGGGGTCGTAAGATTTCTGATTAATCTGGCATTTTTGTATATATTTGTTTCATTCAGTTAAGTCTTTAAATACTCATTAACATGAATCCAACATGTAACAAATGCATAAAACGAGGCATCAAATAATGTATTTCAGTCAGAAATTGAGCAAAAATCTGTTCATTATGTTAAAAGTTCTGCATTTATGCTAAATAATAGCTTGTTATGGCAGTGGCATTGGTAGGCCATCAGTTTAATAATCCAACTTCTGTTTAAAATGAAAATGTGAAATAAAGAAGCTGTATATTATTTGTTGAATGTACAGAATATTCAGTCCCTCCAGGATTTTATGATTGTTTTTGTGATGCAATCAAAATCACTGATTTTGTGGTGCTACTTTAGAAATATTTACAAGGAATTTTGCGATATTTTTGTCACAGTTTACAGTTTTCCCTCCGCTCTCATCCTGCTTTGCTCAGTACTTTGCGCTCACGTGACGGTAAATGCGACTTTCTGTTACTCGCCATATTGATCACAGGTGATAACTTGACATCAAGTATGAAATACTGCCACCTGCAGGTGGGAGTTAGCATCCCTTAAACCCAACGTTTTTGATCATTTTTGCAGAAATTTGTAAAAAACTTACAATTATGCATCAGCATAGATGTTTTTTATAGATTGGGGGATATCTTTGACATCTTGTAGCCTACTTCATGTTGTCAGACAGCTTCTATTTAAGGGATTTTAAGTGGTTCAACAAATCTGGGTGTGGCTAGTGAAGCTAAATGAGGTTGTAATTAATAATTCAAGATTTAAAGGACGGTTACTGTTTTTCCCTCAAACTGGTTTGGGTAAAATGTTCATTTAAAAACTGCGGTTTCAGTCACTCAGGTTCTGTTTGTTTGATGATCTGAACCATAAAGGTTCTCTCTCCACTTTGTATTTTTCATGTTTTAAGCAGAAATAAAAACAGAAGATGAGCAAAGATGAGTGAAATGGACAGAGGGCTCACTCTGTTCCCGGCTGCAGTGCTCCTCATCGCTGCCGTCTTTGCAGTCGTCCTCCCCGTCGCAGCGGAAAGCCGAGGGAATGCACTGACCGTTCCTGCACTCCAGCAGGCCCTGGCTCTTACAGGCTGCAGAAACAAACAGAACCAGAACCAGTCTCTGACAGGTGGAAACCTGAACGCCCTGACCCAGATCTCATGCTTCATGCTCTGCTCCCGGAAACCCGACAGAAACTCACAGCAGTTGGTCTCGTCAGTTTTGTCCAGGCAGTCGTGGTCTCCGTCGCAGAGCCAGTCCCTGGAGACGCAGCGTCCGTCCCCACAGCGGTGCTCCCGGGACACGTTGCACACTGCCAACACACACCACAGTCACCTCCAGCATCCAGCAGATGGTCCAGGAGACTCAGCAGGTCAGAGATCAGTGAAAACATGACCAGGAAGCAAGTCATTCGTGGTAAACGGACTGCTGCTATCCCCGACCTGACCTCTAGGTGTCACCCTGCTCCCCCCATCGCCTCCTGCTCTGCTCTGCTGTCCCAGTGTTTCCAGGTGCATCACATTCAGGCGGAGGTTTTCTCACCACAGTTGAGTTCGTCGCTCAGATCTCCACAGTCGTCGTAACCATCGCAGACCAGAGCAGGCGACAGGCAGCGGCCCGTGTTGCAGCGAAACTCTTCATCAGGACACTCTGCAGCAGAGACAAACCCCTCATCATCCTCACATCGTTTCATTCAGATTAGTGATTCCCAACACCTTTATTATTCGTCCGGATGCTTTCTCTGTGTTTGCCCCCCCGCCCCCGCCTCGCCCCCGCTGTTGCTCTGATGACCAATGATTCCTGCAGCTTGAAGGTGGGGGTCGGGGAGAGGTCAGGACAGGCGTTCCCGCGACAACACACTGATGTCACACACATGCAGGCTTCAGGGAGCTCCACCCTGCTGTCAGCCAATCAGCCCCCAGAACACACATCACCATGACAACAGGCTGAAAACTTCCCTTGCTATTTAAACAAGAGACAGTTAGGAGATTCAGTGTGTGTGTGTGTGTGTGTGTGTGTGTGTGCGAGCTCACCACAGTGCGTCTCGTCGCTCCAGTCGTCACAGTCATTGTAACCGTTGCACACCAGTTTCTGAGGGACACAAATCCCCGTCGCACACAGGAAGTTGTCCTTCCCGCCGCACACAGCTGCCGACCAATCAGAAAGCAGACCGATGAGTGACGTCATCATAACCTGTGATCTTTTTACCTGCAGCAGCAGGTGTGTGTGGTTGTGACTCACAGGGCTTTCCTTTGATCTGACGGGGTGTGAAACACGCAGGAGGCATGAGGCTGCTGGTTGCCATGGGCGACGACAGCAATGATGGCGAGGAAGGCGACGAGGCGTTCTTGCTGAACTGTGAGCATCGCAGGAAGTCGGGCCAAGAGGCGTTGAACATCTGCAGGACGGGTTCGCAACCTTCCCTGGCCGCCTCACAGAACGACGCGCAGGGCAGCACCACCCTCCTGGGGGATCACAGCGGGGGTCAGAACCTGGAGGGGACCCGGCCAAGACCTCTGGTGGTCCACATGGACCTGGAGTAGACCCTAGAGGGAACCTAGACCCTGGAGGGAACCCAGAGTAGACCCTGGAGGGAACCTAGACCCTGGAGGGAACCTAGACCCTGGAGGGAACCTAGACCCTGGAGGGAACCCAGAGTAGACCCTAGAGGGAACCTAGACCCTGGAGGGAACCCAGAGTAGACCCTGGAGGGAACCCAGAGTAGACCCTGGAAGGAACCCTACCTAGACCTCTGGTGGTCCACATAGACATGGTTTAGGCCCAGCTTCATTTTAGCTCTAAACTGAAACAGTATGATAATGATGATCTTTTATACAGCAGGACCTGCTGGAAGCTTTTCAGCCATTTCCTGCTCTGAAATCTAAACATCGTCACATACAGCAATCATCCAGCATGCTGGCAGGTTGTCTTTGTAAAACGATTTGCTTGACTAACACTTAGAACACTGGGAATGCCTTGTTAACTTGGTGAAGACCAAACTGTAGCGTTACACAAGTTGGAGAAGTTTTTGAAGAAAGAACACTGGATCAGACCTTAGGCAGTTCAAGAACAATTCAAGCCCACCCACGAAGCAACTTGTGAACAAGCATTTAGCTCATATTAGTGTGGGTGTATGCATATTCTTGATCCTGTTTGGATCTGACAAAACTCTGGATAAACTAAAACTTGTACGGCCAGATGTTGAGTCCGTCAACAACTGTACCCCAACCCAACCCACCCCCCAGCCTCCACCAGAAAGTGCCTGCTCATTACCCTCTCTACTCTGGAATCTAACGCCTTGTTTTGGCACGGGTCGGTGCAGTTCAGTGCATTATTTTATGGTCCAGCGTATTCAGGAGAGCGTTTCCACCGCCAGTTGGACTTTCACTGGGCAGGCAGGGTTAAACCCAAACTCCTAACGTGGCGTCACACTAGTGTGACGATAAACGGGACGGACTAGCACGTCTCATGTTTTTCTGTCTCCCAATCAATGGACTGTACTGTATGACGCCAGCAGCTCCGTCCTAACTGAACCATACCATTGTCCTACGGACCTACACCTGAACGGGGCCCAGGAATGGTGCGGTACGGTACGGGTCGGTCGATCAATGGAAACAGACAAAATACCATACGGAACCTTATCAACCCGTGACGTTCCGCTCAGTAGAGAAGCTCAGACGCGATGCACCACCTCCAACTGCAGAACATCAGACACTTTCTTTAAAGATCAGCCTTTCCTTACAGTCGTCATGGTAACCAGGATAATTAAACTTGCAGACCCATCAGTAACAGTAATTTATTTCTAACAGGTATTGATTCTAGTCTTCGGTTCAGGCTGGATGGTTCATAGAGCCATCTGGACTGGGACTACCAGAACCTCCCAGCTTAATTAGAGTCACATTCTCTGGAGCAGCAGAGGACCCAGGGGTCAGGGGTCATGCAGAGTTGAAGCTACTGTTACTGAAGGTGTGTGTGTTTGTATAAATGTGTGTGTTCTAATTTCAGATGG